>JAOANR010000011.1:16001003-16021970 GCA_030278955.1 Hygrophila difformis
CGAGGACTTGCTCTACTGTCCTCAGCCGTGCGTCCAAAACATTGGGTATGGCGTCCGTCTGACCTCCAACATTTGGTGGGTTTGCGGCCACTGGCCTATTTGCTTCATTAGGGTTCATCGGTGCCCCACCTTCAGCGGTTACATTAGGATTGGCATCGTTAGCGGCAAGGTTTTCCCTTCGCGGCCTTCCCCTTGGTGCGATTCTATTAATTAAGCACGCAAAGATGAGAATCGAAATCTAAGGTAGGTTAGTAGTCAAGTTAGAGAGTGCTAACGCCCCGAAAATGCAGAATTCTAAAAGAGATGACGCAACAGAGAAAGGGAAAACACTTCATTCTATTAGATCATTTAAGATAGATCACTTAGGATAATCATAAGGCAAGCTACAACGGAAAGCAGTAAGACAATATGAAGTACGAAAGCAAGAAGTGGTCCAACGATTATAATACGATAAATCTAGAGTAGGTAATCAGGAGAGTAGCCGAGGAGTGCCCTATCGTGCTCATACTCCTCGTCGGAGTTAAGAGGTACCGGTGGGTCCACTATTTCCGCCTCTGGTTCCTCCTCCTCCACTCCAACAACATCGATGAACATGTTTGGGCCCTCCTCCTCTTCCTCTTCCTCTTCGGGTTCCGGCGGATTGAGCCGGTTCTGCAAGTCAACAATCTCGTGCTCCAAGGTGAACACACGTCCTCTAAGCATATGGTTGTTGTGTTGCTCCTCCTGAAACAGGGTTTCAAGAGCAGAGATGCGGCCCAAATCCTACTGCCGAGCATTCTTCAATTTCTCCAACTCTCCCTCAACACCCTTAACACGATTCTTATATGCACTAACCTCCTCACGGCTATGTCTCAATTCATGCATAATACTAGTCATCGAGCATAGCATATCGATCATCATTTCAAAAAGCTTTGGGTCGGCCATCTAACAATAAATTTTAACACATCAATATTTTGCACATTTTTAAGCACACATATTAATGCATATGCACCCCCCAAAAATAATAGTAACAATTTGAGACTTGTCGAATTTTTGAGATATATATGTATATATATTTTTTTCCGTGGGTTTTAAAATAAAAATTTCTTTTTCCATGGAAATAATATTTAAAATACTTAAAAATAATGTTTAATATTTTGGGCCTCTATATTGGGCCGAAAATAAATAGCTTTCTTAAAAAAAATTCGGGCTCTGATACCACTTTGTAACACCCCGGATTTGGTCACCCAGGCCGGGACGCTACCGCTACACTCTTTTAAACAAGACACGATCCAATCGAGCTCATTTAAAAGAATGTTAAGGCTTAAGTTGCATCATTGTTTAAAAATACTTAAATCAATCAAAAGTGCCCGAGTTAAAATCAGAGTTAAAGTCTACCATGCACAAGTAAAGTAATGCGGAAGCTAAAAACAGGGCCAAAACATGCGGCCAAAAATATAGTCCAATGTCCAATGCGTAAATTTAAAATAATCTTTAAATAAAATGCGACAAGTCTTTTCAATCGAAATCCCCCATCCATCCGTGCAATGCTTACTCTGCAAAATCTAAAAATAAATAAACAATAATTTATCAGTACAAAAAGTACTACTGCGTAAAGTTAATATATAGCACAACGAATTTTAAAAGATTTTAGAAGGGTACACAAAGATAAATTTTAATTAAAAAATGATAAATGAAATAAATTTTAAAATCTTACACATATTCCACGAATGTTTTACCAATGTTCGTTATGATCGAGGACACTCCAAGTTTTGCCCTTTGGGACTAAAACCCACAAGACTCAACATAACGATTCTGGATGGACGTACCCTTGAATCAACCCACCTCTGGGACTCGTACCCCCAACGAGGGATGTGAAAGCCGTGACCCTATACAGACCACTCCGGAGCCCTAGATAACCCATACGGATACATCTAGAGTTATATACTCTTACTATCACGAAACCACATATCATATGTTGCCGTTTTGGCTACAAAAGAGGGGCGGCCCAACGAGCTCAACGCCAAGTGCATTACCCTCTAACACATTGGCATCCCACTCGATCAAAACTTACAAAGTTCAAAACCACATTTTTAACATTTTCATAATATCACCACATTTCCAGAATTCATAATATAATCAAAAACGAAGTAACATTCGACTCTTAGTTCATCGAATGCACAAGATGGAATTTACCGATTAAAATGGCACTGTGGCAGTTTCCAAATCATATTTGAAAATGCAGCAAACTATTTTTAAAAATTCTGGAAAAATTACAGTAGCTAGGGAACATCGAAATAAGTATTTTTCATAGAAATACCATCTCAAAATTCGGGCTTGAAACAGGCCGTTTTTAATCGATCTCAGCAAGCCCACTGACTTAAGGATTTTAGCTACTCCAGAAAAATTTACCACAGTGTGTTCAAAAATTCGTAACAATTTCGAACATGCTCCAGAAATCATAAAATTTTACAGGAATTAATCTAGACACATAAATGGAACAATTCTTATGAAGACTTCTAGCACGAATACCAACTATAAACTGGGAGTAATTCGGACAACAAAATCAGACTCCATAGAATCGACAAAAACTCACAGCAACATAACACAGAATACCAGATCGATTTTCGAGGTTCAAAATATGTTCAAAAATTCTGAAAATTTTCAGAGAGCATATTTAGGATGTTAGAAACATTTTTCGTTTAGAAAGGATTTTCCAAAAACATGTGGAACTAAGTCGAAACTCACAACAACAGAAATTTGACCAACCGAAAACCCTCTTTGACAGATTTACCGACGGAAGGATTTATGGACTAGAATTTCGATGGAATCTCAACCCAAACCTCTAAAAAATCGACGCTCCATGCACAATACTAACTTACTTGAGATGAGTTAGGAATCGAAAAATCTCCTCTTTGGAATCCTGGAAAGCACCCAATTCGACCCAACAATCAAGACTTCTACCGAATGCACCTATTATGGAGTTGGTTGGCAAAAACCTTAGCGTTAGGGCCTGAAACCCAATCCTTAAGGACAAGGATTCAAATAGAAAACTCTTACCTAAGACTGGTATATGGATTTGGAAGCACCAACTCGTCCAAACCTTCTTCCACAAAGATGAAAAAACACTCACAACTTCTCAACCAATACGCAACTATGAACTATTTTTCGGATGGAGTGCAAAAGGATGGTTTGGAGGCTGCCATAGGGTATTTGTAGGGATAAGGAGCATTCCAAAGACTGCCTTAAGGCCCTAAGGAGGTGAGGGGGCGAAAATAACCTCTGTAACCCCGAATTTATACCCCAAACCTCATCCATTTCCCCCCCACTCCCCACATGGATTCCCATGGTGATCAAGTTCCCATCATAAAGTAAACTTTGTGGGGAATTTAATACACCCCAAAATCATTGATATGCCACCCCACAATGTGTCTTATGATGTGAATTCAAACCGATTGGAAACGTCCAAGTCAAAAATTAATGCAAAAACCGAGCATAACGCTCAAATTGCAGGTCTGCTGCTGTGGCGCGCGCCGCCACCAGCCAACGTTTTCCCTCTCTTTTTTTTAATTATTATTATGATTTTTAATTTTAATCAATCATAATATTAATTATCCGAGATCGTTGGATAATCCGATAACTCTCTTCGAGTTGCTATCTTCCAAAAATATTTAATTCCGCTCTCTCGGAATTTATTTCGGTTTTGATAATTAAATCCGATTCTTTAAATTTTTGGATTTAAATCTCGGTGTCGATTTCTTGGGTATTACAGCTTTTCACTGCTCTATGTCTTTATTTCCAACCAACCTAATGAAGAAAAGTATGACCATTCCATGTCGCTGCAGCACATACTATCCCCACAGATATATCACCGTGCATCAACAGCATTAGACAACATCTTCCGAGTGTCACTTCATCTGCGGGAAACCTTTTATCCCTGTGGTGCATCAATAATCTTGAGTCATAAAATGCACGGGTTGTAGCAATCTCAAAACCAGAGGGCAGCGCCATCATGAGCTTTGTATGTCCTTAGCAACCACAAACAATATCTGAGTGTCCATATCAACAGAGTACACAGCAGCACTGCACCACCTATTGATCCTGTATATATACTAGATTTTTTCGCCCACTAAAACGCGTGGGTGTTGAACTTATATGAGGATATACAATGAGAAAATAAAATAATTTTTTTTGAATTACATGAGATTCAAAGTCTTTTGTTTGTGTTTTTTGATTTTTCTTTTTCTTTTTTCTGTTTGCCCGCCTTCTCAGACTTGTTTACCAAAAGAAAGTGTTTTGCTTGAAATGGTGGTTGGAATACATGTAACAAAAATTTCGAAAGGGAAATAAATGAGAGAATAAGAGGATTATATGAAAATTCCAAACCCACAATCAAATGAACACACTTTAACATAAAATAAATTAAATTTTTACTGTTAAAAAACTAAATATAAAAATAGTTTCGCTTTCATATCTATAATAATGAGAGCATGCGGAAAACTTGATAAGTTTAGTATTGTATATTTATATTTATGTTAAATGTTTCACTTTAGATTATTTTTTGTGAAAAATTAAAATGGTAATATGTTTGATTGAAATTTATATTAACAAAAGATGTTTTGTATCATGTTTGAACTCATCATGAATCACTTCAAAAAGTATTAGAGCTTTTGGGTAAAATATTGCTAACAACCCAAAATTATTTATGATTCCCACAAATCTTTACAATTGTTTATACTAAAATACTTCTTATATCCTTTACATACAAATTACTTATATCATCAAAAAAATTTTATAAAAAATTACTTTGAATTAATATACTTTTTTTATTATATTAAAATAAATAAGGATTAAGGATATTATGTCTAACAATTAAACTATGATGTGTTTTTGTCTTTTTTTCCTTCTCTTTTTTTCTTCTTTAAAAAAAGAAAAAAAAAATTATGTAGAATTTGGCTAGAATAAGTATGAAAGTTTTTAGGTGATTAGTTATTTTATATTATCAATTATTTTTAAGGTCAAAATTTACTGTTACACCATATTTTTTTAATGAAACATTATATTTAAAATATGTCATTGATTAAGAATGTTTTGAAATCTATTATTTTAAATTCCTTATATTGATATAGGATTATATTTTAGCACATATTTTTAACCTAGTTAAATTTATTTATTAATATTATAATATGTTAATGTTCTTAAATACTCCTATACTATTATATATTTGATCAAGAAATAATATTATATTAATTTTATGTTTATAAATATTGACAGATGATAAAATATATTTACTACAATTTAAAAACATATATTTACTTCATTTATATTATTTAAATTCAAAATTAAGCCAGGTACAAAATTTAGGATATAAATTCATTAAATTTTTATAGTTCACAATATTTCTTAAATTTAATTATTCAATATATATTTGAATGAAATATTTTTTAAAATATGATAATTATGTACCTTTTATTTATACATGATCTTATATTTTATAATGAAGGTGAATACAGGGTATCACCAGGTCTCATTGGACCCAGACTAATCCCTCGAGGAAATCTGCAAAGGCAATTAAAGGGGGCGCCTCTCCCAAAGCAATTTTTTTTGCATACACAATGCTCGATGACCCGAAACCTTGCTTAAGCGACTAGAGCCCCCATCCCACTCAAGCCACCTGTGTTTGGTATGATATATAAATTTTTTATAGATATAAATTTTTAACCTAATTTATATTTTATAGATGATAATCAAAATAATTTATATAAAAAGAAATATATCTTTTTAAATATATATGAAGATTTTCTCAAGATTTTATTATTTAATAGATAGATTTATATTTCTAAATATAAAGATATTGATGATGTGGAAAGATACATGGCATTACTCAGCGATTACTCAGCAGCTATAGTCTGCCTATGTGTTTAATAAGGATCGTTGATCTAAAAAATAGCATATAATGGACTGATAACCCTTTAAATTAAGAATAATGAATTAATTTTAATAAGGACAAAGAGTCTGCACAGACCAAAAAAGTATTCAGAATTTATTATATAGATAAGAGTATATATATTTTATTATTTTTTGTTACCTTAAAAACAGAGAGTTGTAACAAGCTAAAAAGGGAATTTTCCAATAAATTTTGGAAAGTTAAAATACATTTTTTTTTGGTAACGGAAAGTTAATACATTTAATTATTAAAAATGATTCAGAATAATTATTCAGTGTTACTTAAATATAGTATAAAAGTGATTTTTTTTTGTGTAAACATGAGACTCATGTGTCGGCAAAGGTATGTGGAAGCCCAAAACAACACAGTGGACTTGACCACTAGGGTAAGTCGCCCAACCCCAATAATAAAAGTGATTTTCAAACAATACATATAAATTAATCTACTTTTAAATTTAATTACTTTAACATCTTTTTATTGGAAAAAAATACAAATGAACTTGATAATTAGAGAAAAATAAACTTCCATCCAAAATAACTATTAAGTCCAAATTTTTCATTAAATACTTAATGGTAGTATTGTCAATTTAAAATTCTTTTTTTTTTCTTTTCTCAGATTCATCAAAAATTAATCTTAATAATTAATCCGAAATTATCCAAAATGTTTTTTTTTTTCAATACTTAGTGATTATATTAGGACTAAACTTAGGATGTTTGCATGTGCCAGACACCGACACCTATCTCGTTCCACATAAAAGAGATTTATTTTACTTCGTCTTTCACCCAAACAAAAAAGGAAGAGATTATTTTATATGATAATAAACATATCACTGAGCTTTTAGATTTATGGGTCTAGTTATGTGCGAACGAAATAATGAAATTGCATATTTTGTAAAATGATTCAACTATGTCTTCCAAACTTGATTAGAAATTAAAATTCAACAAAACACATTGCAAAACTTGAGTGTCTCGAATGTTGAGTAGTAAAAAATTTATTTGGTTATCATATAAGGTGAAAATTGACCGAGCTCACCAACCGAGATGACATGGTTGATAATTTTATGATAGGTAAGCATACCCCTAAACCACTCTCACCAACTCTCACCAACTGTTTTACTGTCTCACTTACTTCTATCATCCACCCACTCACCTATTCTTTTTCCTCTCACCAATTACCCCTTTCCCCCCACCAACCACTTTTACTCATTAATCCCAAACTCCTAACCACCAACCCTTAATTTTCTTGACCACATATTTAATAGTCCAAATACTCTTATTTGTCTTATTTTTAATTCATATTCATCATTTTCACCAATTTTATCTCTTACATTCAACTTGTTTTGTTAATTTCTTTACCCTCATTTATCAATTTCTCATTAATTCAACCACTTCCCTTTGAACACACATTCAATCATCTAAAAAAAAATATTTTCATCTTCCATCACAGTTAGAGGTGTCGAAACGGGTCCCGCGGGGCGAAACGGGCTGGCCCACGCGGGCCCTCACATTTTTTTTTGCGGGCATGAATGGGGCGGACCTAAACGAGGCGGGCTCAAAATGCCTAGGCCCGACTCGCCCAAAAAAAAAACATGCGGGCTATGGGTTTTGCGGGCTAGCCGTGGGCTTTTTTAGAAAAAATATTATTAAATTTTTATTTTTTTAATGTAAAAAACATAAAATTGTGAATATTTTTTATTGTACAAACTAAAAATAAGATATAAAAATTTATAAATGATATTAAAATTATAAATAGTTTAAAGTGTGCATTTTTTTGGCATAATTATTTTCTTTAATAGTGCTTTTTTTGTTGAATAATTCTTTAAAACTGAATTTATTCTAATTTATAATCTTAAATTGATGTATTATATTTAATTTATAATTAATGGAATGGTTGATAAAAATATGTGTCTAAACGGTGGAAGTCTTTAGGAGATTAAGCTGTTTTAGAATTGATTTTATAATTTTAAAAGAAAGATAATTGACAATAAAATTTAATAAATTTACAAGCATTTACAATTTATAATAAACAAAATAACAAATGAATTTATACTTAAAAAAATTAATACGAATAATATAAAGAAGCTGAGAAATATTAGAAGATACTGACTATTTGTATAACAATTTGAAGTTTAATGTGTAACCCAAAATTATGATTTATATTTGATGACTTAATGAGTTAATGTTAGACATTGAATAATTTACCAAATAAATTATCAATATTCAAAATCTATTATTAATGTGTTTTTTTTAGAAAAAAAAAACAAGGCAAAGCCCGTGGGGCGGCCCGCCTCGCCGCTGTGGGCCCAACCCGCAAAAGCCCGCTCCGCAGCGGGTTGAGCCCGTTTAGGCCCGCATTTAAACGGGCCTTAAATTCTTAGGCCCGCCCCTCATATTTTGCCTTGCTGTAACGCCCCAAAAATTTTAAACCAATTTTTGTGACGTCACTGCCATGTTACCTCCCTTAAACTGTTGGCCAGTCAATTTAAAAAAATTTGATAACACGAAGCCTGGTAATCAGAAAATCCAACACATCATAATATCAGAGTAAACAGAGTAAGCAACAGAAACAAGTCCATCATAAAATCATAACAACTCGGCTACAAGCCTCATACAGTACCTCACCTCGGTACTCACATCTACCTGTCCAAAATATCAAGTACAAGGAGGAATGACAAATGATTAGTTCACAAACCAATTACAATTCACAGTAATACTCAGAAATATCACATAAAGATAAAGATAACGTAGGGGGGGGGGGGGGGGTCTAATATAGCATATTAGTCAACAACATAATATTTCAGTCCTATTAGATCACTCAGTTCCCAAACCCGTCACCACGATCATGCTCTGCGTCCTCCTCGGGAGTATCTATAAGAAAGACAAAATGCAAGGTGTCAGTACATCTAAAGCGCGCGTAATGAGCAAGAGTAGGAAAAGCTGGGAAACAGGGAACCAGATTTTAAAGGGTTATTAATAGTTTATATAATTGCATAATTAAATTAATAATTAAACATCACACCGTCCCATACCGGCGCTTCAACCACGTCATACACTGCAAAACAATAATAAGATGAATGATGGATGATGAGATGAATGGGTATGCCCTAAAAGTGTCTATCTACCCTAAATGCAGCACATAAGTATGTCTAGCGCGCATTTTTTCCTAATACCATGGCCGACATTCCTTCCCATTAAGGATCACTCTCTCCTTAATGGTCGAAGAGATGCCTACAGTGCCCCCGCCGGGGACACTTCATGCATTAAAGGGGTTAAGTGACTTACAGAGTGGCATCCCCAAGGATCGAACCACAGACAGCGGGTTAGAGCCCAGAGAGCATCTCGCTCTCGAAAGCTTACATGCCAGAACTAAGTTCTAGAAAGCATAACACATAATCAACACAATATAAATATACCCAAGATAATCAAATATTCATGTATGCCCAGTTTAAACAACTCGGAAAGCATAAACATGAGATTTGTATCCTCGAAAGCATAAAGTCACCAATCATAATAATGTCAAACACATGCCCAATGCTCTATGACTCGGAAGCATAAATTGTATAAATCCCACAATCATAATTCACATGCCCAATCCCCAGATTCGAAAGCATACTAAGATAATTTCCAAGTCCAAGACTAGGATTTAGATTCGGGGTTAGCCAAACCCCACATATCGCCTCGCAACTCTATTACAAGAGTTAAAGTACAAGGTCACTCGAATCTCCTTAATTTCTTAACGCATGGTAGATTCCACAATCCAATACCAATAGTTATTTGAATCAAGTACCAACAAGGATTAGACCATTTTAAAACATTTCTCGAAGCCTAGAAACGAGTAAGAAACGATAAAATATGAAAGGAAGGAAAAAATGGAAGAAACAACGAATCGGCACGCAAGGGACACCCCGAGGTTATAAACTCATATAATTAAATTTTTGAATGAGTCATTATCTCTTAATTCCAATTGCATATTTTTTGAAGTGGCGCTCCCAGGCCACTTTTGGGCGCCGCAAAGGCAATGCGGCGCCTCTGAAGTACCAAACAGAGGCAAAATCCGCGATTTTCACCCTTTTCTTCCAATTTTTTTTCCCCACATTAAGCTAATCTTACTCTTGCCTTGTGTTTATGATGTCCCAACAACTTCAACCTCAGCCTCCCAAGCTTCTCCATAATCCAATCCAAGCTACAATACAAGATTTGCAAACCAAAACATCAAGATTTACCCAAAAACAAGAACTTTTCTTACATGCACCCAATGAGACTTCAAAATTGCAATTATCACAACCAAGAGCAATCTAAGAGCTTAACTCAGCTCCCCCAACTGATTTGCAACTCCCAAGCAAGGATTTAAAAACCAATTCCAAAGCTAACTCTACAAGAGTTAATCGCAAAATCATTTAATCCCGCCACCAACTTGCTCCCTTCAAACCCACCTCAAGACTCTTCCAAACCATGAAATACTCGATGTAAATTACTTACCTTAGGTAGTATAATGAAACCCCCCCCCCCCCCACTTGATTTGAGCATAAAATCAAGGATTTGGGAGTATTGGCACCAACCCTAGCCTCCCCAAGAAAAGAATAGTGACGGGAATGAGAGAAGAATTTGGAGAGTGAAATGATTCTTCCACTCAAGAATCAGATTTTTATCTCTTAAATGGATCCGGGTCGGTCAAGGATGCGGGTCGGGTCCGGAAGTGGGTTAGTCCACTTGTCTTAGCCATCTACCACACTCCACCACTTGAACACTTGAGTTCTTATTCTCTTGTCGGTTTGAATCCACTTATTCCTCCACTTCATTAAAATCATAACTACAAAATATTCATATAATAAATCCTTTGTCAATTAACCACAATTAATTAAATTAATCGGGTGTGTTAATTAAATCGGGGGTGTTTCAATCCCTCCCCCTTAGGATCATTCGTCCTCGAATGCAAGAATATGGATTAAGTAGGTTACTCATTGGTTTGGAGTCAAATCCATTCAGGATATCACTCCAACATACTTTCCTCGTTCTCTCCCCGTGTGGCATCTTCTACCCCATGTCTAGACCAAGTACATTTACCAACTTGATCACCTTATTGCGAAGTACTTTCTCCTTAGTATCCAGAATCGCCACGGGAGACTCCTCATACTCCAAGCTCTCATCCAATTCCACTTCATCCGGTTGGATGATCTTGTCGGGATCGGGAAACATATTTCCTTAATTGTGAGACATGGAAAACACTATGCACATTTCCCACCTCAACTGGTAATTCTAAACGATAGGCCACCTTTCCTAACTTCTTGATGATCTCGAAGGGACCTAAAACTTGGGGACTCAATTTCCCCTTCTTCCCTAATCGTCTCACACCTTGCATCGGTGAGACTCTCACAATACCCAAACGCCAACAGCAAACCTCAATAACCCTTCTAGATAGTATCGCACAACCTCTTATGACGATCCTTAGCTTCGTTCATTCTGTCTCTGATCACTCGGCACAATTTCAGTACTATTGCTCAATGATCTCGGGATCCATCACCACTCGCTTTGAAGGATCACTCCAACACAAGGGTGTCCTGCACTTCCTCCTGTATAAGGCCTCGAACGGAGCCATACGTATACTCTCGTGATGACTATTGTTGAAGGAGAATTCCACCAACGGTAAATGTTCCTCCCACGTCCGCTGAAAGTCCATAGCACAAGCCCTCAACATATCTTCCAATGTTCTGATGGTCCTTTTTGTCTGCCCATCAGAATCTGAGGTGCCCACGCCGTGCTCATACAAATCCGAGTGCCAAAGCTTGCTTGCAATTCCTTCCGAAAATCTAGACAATAATCTGAATCCCTGTCTGAAATGATTTTTCTTGGCACCCCCAAGCCGGCTAACCACATGTTGGATGTTAGCACCTGTCAAATGCTGCATACTCCAATTTTAACCTCATAGGAACAAACACCGCGCTCTTGGTCAGTCGATCTACAACCACCCAAATGGTGTCTTACCTATTCCTAGTCTTAGGCAATCCAGTGACGAAATCCATAGCAATAAACTTCCACTTCCACATGGGAACCTCCAAAGGTTGCAATAACCCGAAGTCACATGTTTCTGCCCTTAACCTTCTGACAAGTAGAGCACTTAGACACAAACTCAACAAACTTCCTTCTTCATACCCTTCCACCAGTAATTCTGTCTCAAGTCCTTGTACATCTTCACTGCTCCCCAGGATGTACAGAGTAAGGTGGTAGCAATTGTGCTTCCTTCCATAAATTTCATTTTCAACACCTGTTCCTCGGAAGGCACACAACCAACGATCCTCAATTACCTGATCACACCTTTGCTATCAATAGTGACTCCGTCTGCCTCGCCTTGCAGAATCTTACCTCTCAAATGAGTTCATCTCTTGACTCACAGCTTGGGCTTAAGCGGAGCTCCTCAAGTAGTGAAAGGGCATACACTAATCATAGCACTTAATCTCGCCTTCACACCATAAGGGACTGTCACAAATTCCTTCCTTCACCCAATTCTTGCCTCAATGCCATGGGAGGGGAATAGCATTCAGCATGTGCCCCTTCCTGCTAAGTGCACCAGCCACTCGATTCGCCTTTCTCTCAATGTATCGAATGCTAGTGTCATAATCCTGCAAGAACTCCAACCACCTTTGCTGCCTCCCACTGATCTTATCTGCAGTGTAAAGACACTTAAGATTCTTTTGGTCCGAGTACATTTGACACTTAGCACCATAAAGATTAATGTCTCCAAACCTTCAATGCATGCACGACCTCTGCCATCTCTCAAGTCGTGAGTTGAGTAATTTAGGCTCATGAGGCTTCAATTGCTAGATGCATATGCAATCACTCGGCCATTATGCATAAGTACACACCCAAGCCCTCGATGAGATGCATCGTGTATACCTCATATTCCCCAGACTCGTTGGTTAACACCAAAACTGAAGGCTTCCGTCACCTTCTCATTCAATAGATCAAATGCTTCTTGACAATCCTCGCTTCCACTGAAAAAGTACATCTTTCTTCTTCATAACTGAGTCAGGGGGTCGAGCACTACTTACGAACCCCTCAATGAACCTCTTGTAGAATCCTACCGACCCAAGGAAACTACGCCACACTCACTGACATTACTAGGTGGATTCCACTCCAAAACGGCTTCCACCTTCGCTGGTTTCCACAGCAATTCCTTCTCCCGATATGATATGTCCTTGAAAAGCCACCTGATCAAGCCAGAATTCACATTTCGAAAGTTTGGCGTACAACTTGATGCTCTCTGAGCACCTGCAAAACTGTCCTGAGATGCTCCTTATGTGTCTTTAGATCAGAGGAGTAAACCAAGATGTTGTCAATGAAAATGACCACACAGACATCTAAACAAGGCTGGAACACGCGATGCATTAAATCCATGAAGACTGCTGGCGCGTTAGTCTGCCCAAACGGCATCACCGTGAACTCAAAGTGGCCATATCGTGTCCGGAAGGCAGATCTTCCTCACGATCTCTTTCCGCCACTCTAATCTGATGATACCCCGACCTCAAGTCAATCTTGGAGAATGCAAGAAGCTCCCTTCAGCTGATCGAATAGGTCATCGATCCTAGGCAACGGGTAAGGGTTCTTGACTGTGACCCGATGAAGCCCCCCGATAATCAATACACATTCGTAAACTCCCGTCCTTCTTTTTGACAAATATTACCGGCGCACCCCAAGGCGAGCTGCTAGGCTGAATATATCCCTTATCAAGTAGATCCTTGAGTTGTTCTTTCAACTCTGTCAATTCTACAGGAGCCATCCGTAAGGGGCCTTGGCAATTGGTGCTGCCCCTGGCACCAAATCAATGGCAAAAGTCTATCTCCCGGGCAGGCGAAAAGCCAGGTATCTCGTCAGAAATACATCGGGAAATTCAGAGACGATAGGAATCTGTGCTAACGTCGAACTCGGGGCAGGTGGGGGGTAATCGCATGCACGAAACAAAGATGCACAGATACCCCTTTCTAATTAAAGCAGAAAAAGACATAGGAGGTACTACTCGGATGTTAGGAGGATAATAAGTGACTTGCTCACCCTCTTCATCGGTGAAAGAAATCCTCGGTACTCCGCAGTCCAATCTTGCTCGGTACTTTGACAGCTAGTCCATACCCAAAATCACGTCGAAATAAGCCAAGTCTAGTACCACGAGATCTGCGTTGAACTCCCGAATCCTTTATGGTTATACGTGCATTGGGTCCTATCCGTTCACTTCGTATTATATCACCAGATGGTAATGACACAGGAAGATGATAAGTCGTCAAAGGTCCCATCCGGTGTTTGGATATAATATCCGAGGATATAAGTGAACACGGTGCTCGAGTTTTAGCACGTTGTCAACAAGTATAGTACCTACAAATTCAACAATATGTTGCACTATCCTAATATGACTTGCAATAACACAGCATGCTCCACTTAGCGCTGGTAATATTCTTAACTGCCATGTCCTCACTTGCTCCAAAGTGAGGAACTCCCTCCTCTTGACATCCATCATCTGAGGAAGTTAGAATGAGATTGCAAGGCATAGCAGATCGCCTCCCAAGTGAATCTGGATCTCTTCGCAAACTCGTTCTCACAAGTTTGCCACCAAAGTAGCGTTGAATCCACAAGATGCCTATTGGGATGAACTGGATCGACTCTCTGTCCCTGATTAATGTTATGCATAACTGAGAACATCTGTGGCATAAGCTGAACGGAATTGAAAGGCATAGGCCTTAATGGCAGTGGTGGTGAAACTGGTTCGTCCTCATGGCAAAGTTCTCCATAAACTCCCAAAGTTCATATGCATGAATGCCCTTCTCTTTAGTGAGGTCATTCTTTCACCGACATTATAGTGCCCATCATCACAAATTATTGGTCCCGAATTTCTATGAGGCCCTTCCCGCCTCTCGGTTTCCAACTTTGCGTGACGGTATCCTGTACTCAAACATAACAAACCATTGAGTAACATTCGGTAATGATACCGAATACCAAATAATTAAGTATAGATCTCCCGGGACATCCTTATGGATTGATCATGGTTTTGACTCACAAACCACAACTCAAGCTCATAAGGTACGCAATTATCCCCAAAAATAATGCAAGACAACAAGAATCTAGCATAATCAGATGCAAATCTTATACTATATGTGTAATACACGGGGTTTTTACAACGCCCAAAGAAATGAAATAAAATTTATTTCCGAGAAGAAAATAATTTATTACAATAAATTATTGCTCCAAAATAGCGTGACCGATAAATTCAAAGAATTCGAACCCAAATTTTGGTCAAGTCGAAATGGGATGAAAGAGGGAAAGGAAGCCCGAAGATATTCCATGGATTAATCCCAAAAGAATTGGAAATAAATTCAAGAGGGAAAAGAAATTTTAATTCCGAGAACCCGTGAAGTCGGAAATAATTTAATTAGATAAATTATTGCACGGGAGCCAAAAGACGACGAATTCAAGCCAACGGATTCGAACTCGACGGATTCATGATTTCGAATATGAAATTCATTAGAGTCGAAATAAAATTTAAGAAAGGAATCGTAACCCCAGAAATGACCCGAAAAGGTCGAACCGAAACGTAGAGGATTGAAACCGATCGAAGAAAAAGAGAAAAGTCCCGATCGAACCACGCGAACCGGTCGAGATCCGGGCAGCCGCGCGCTCTCCCGCGCGGCCATGTTGCGGCCACCGCGTGGGGAGAAGGACGACCGCGTCCAAGGTTTGAGCCCGCGCGCACGTAGCTCGGCCAAAGCATATACGATCGTGGCGTCACCCACCAGCGCCAGAGGGGGGTGCAGGAGGTGTAACTTCCTCCTCCATGGAAGATTTTCTTGCCAAAAATTCGACACCCTATCGGTGGCAAGCCGATCACAGCCTTAGGAAAGGCCTTAAGGACCGGGATTGGGTCGCCCCCATACCCCTTTTTTACATTACAGAAAACCACAACAAAGTTTCTCCTCCCTCATTCTTCCTCTCCAAGCCCAAAAACCCTACGAGTTCACATACCCGGCAATGAGGATTCCGGCGAAGACGGGACGATCGGGTATGAATACTCTGCTTCTAGGACTTGGGTAAGTTGTATTATAGTTGTTAATTCGTCCCATAGATCCCAAAAAACTCGAAATCTAGCACTCTATTCTTTTGCTACAATTTTCACATCGGGGGACGAACAAAAAGAGATCGGGGAGAATTTGGCATTCGTCGCGACCCTAGGTACGTCCGAAAAGCCCCGACAACAATCCTAATCTCTAACTATGTAAGTTAAGACCTTACTCTTCAATTTTTGGGTGGTTTATTGTCGTTTAGAATCTTAAGATCTAGACACGTAACAAAAATCAGTTTTCAAAAACCCTATTTTCGTCCAAATTTTATAAACTCGCCTACAACGCGACCTCGGGAATTCAAACCGAAAACTTTTCAACATAGATTTTGTTCATAAGACTCTAATCTAGCTTTTGTCCAAATTTCAGCCATTGACATAAAGATTTCTATCCCAAATCGCACCGTAAAGGTTTCTGTGACAAAACCGAACGTTTGAAGTTCTGGACATATTTATTGACTCGAACTGATGCTATTTTTCACTCCATTTTCAGTATTCGCATTCAACTTTGCATTTCTACGAACAAAAATGTAGATAATTGTGTCTAGAGATTATGCATATAAAGATTTCATGAATTTTGGATGAGTTCATTTGATATGTCAAACGGACGATTTTCAGAAACTGTTCTAAAACCAACTTTGGAGTCCGCGCGTATGCAGCGTTTTGTGGTCGACTTTTGACATCTAAAATTCATTATTTCCAAAATCTTAAAATCATGAAGAGTTGTTTATTAAGGTGGTTGCACATCTTGAAAAAATTTTCGGACCAATTGGCTTTGAAATGAATTTTTAATCGGCGTCGCACGTAACTGTGTCGGAGTTAGTCTTTTAGACAGAAAATCATCTTTTGGGCAAAGAACTTGAAATTTGAACTCACTTCGAAACCTTATTTCCAAAATTTTAAAACATGAAAGTTGTTTGTATGTTGTGTTTTCTGAGCTTCTGTGTATATTTCAGAATTTTTGGTTTAAAAGATGAATTTTTTAATTAAGAAAGGTGTAAACTGCGTCGAATCGGATTTTTCGAACTTGAGAAAACTCGAACTACGAAAACGCGATATCGAATATTTTGGTAACATTGAAATATGAATTTTTGAAAAATCCCATTCACTAGGCTGAGCTGATCTTCATGCTATCATTATCTTTGAGACTGCCTCGTTAGTGGAATCCTTACTATCTGAGATTGCCTCATTAGTGATCTCGCGCGCTGCTGTTATTTGGATCGCCTCGTTAGTGGTCCTCCTACTATCTTTGAGACTGCCTCGTTAGTGGTCTCCCATTTATTTGGACTGCCTCGTTAGTGGTCCTACGTTTTGAGATTGCCCTCGTTAGTGATCTCCCCGGTATGGTGTCCTCTTCTTAGTTTGCGGGATAAAATATAAAAGACTCGTGTGAGTGTTTAATTATGCTTAAATCTTATTTACCATGTTTTTAAATTATGCTTCAAAAATTTCACTCTTAAATTATGCTTTTAAGTTACGCTTTAAAATTTAGTCCTTTAATTATGCATTTTCGTCTTGAATAAATTAATCATGTTATTCCGCTGCGAGTAAATTATGATGTTTAAATTAATGCATGAAAAGTGTAATCTTTAGTTAAAACGCATGTAACCCCCTAAATTGTTTAGTTAGGGATTAACTTACTCGGTATATTTTTATACTGATAAACCGTTGTCATTTTTCTTTTACAGAGTATGTCGAGTGACGCATGCACATGCACTTGGGGGGAAACATTTATGAACGTTTTTAATTACTGCATCGTACTACTGTTTTACCGGGTCTGTTAAACCCGAGGTTTGGCCGTGAATACTTTCCGCTGCATTTACTCTATCTCGTGCATGATGATTATTACTTCCGTATTTCGAATTAAGTATTATTAATTTCTGGACTCAATATTGAAATGTTTTTAAATCTTTTACGCACCCATAAGCCTTGCATTTCCTTAGTGAGCTCGGGAAGCCGTGTCTTGCTAGGGAGATGTGGCGGTGACATCCCGGCCTGGGTTATCAAATCCGGGGTGTTACAAAGTGGTATCAGAGCCCGGAAATATTTTTAAATTATTATTATTTTTGGCCAATATAGAGGCCAAGCATTTTTAAACAAATATTAATATTATTTTAAAATTTTTTAAGTACCATTATTATTATTTTTAAATTTTAAGTTTTATTTCCATGGAACAAAATTTATTTTAAACCCATGGAAAAAAAAATTTACATATGCATAGAAATTTTTCCAACAAGATTTTAAAGTCACGAAAATATTTTTTCGGGGTTTGGGGTAGCATTGTATAAAGCATGCATGCATTCGCATGCATACATACATGAATAAAAATATGCGCTAATTTTTTTTATGTGAATTAACAGTGTCAAAACTCTTACCTTAAAATTGGTCATGACCTTGACTTACAAGCGGTTGCTTAAAATCAAATTTACCTTAGTTCCTAGCTCACGAAAATGCTAACACACAACGTCGAGGACGAAGTTGATTCGTAAGGGGGAGAGGATGTAACACCTCAGAGAAATTTAATTCACGTTCAAAGGAATGGAATTAATTCCTTGTGGAAGGACGTTTTATCCTTAAGGAAAGTGGATGGAAATAACCCCAACATTAAATTGAGCCCAAAAAGAAAGCGAGGGGCGCAACTTCGGGACGAAGTTGACTCTTAAGGGGGGTAGACTGTAATACCAGGGTTTTTACAACGCCCAAAGAAATGCAATAAAATTTATTTCCGAGAAGAAAATAATTTATTAGAATAAATTAATGCTCGGAAATGGCGTGACCGTAAAATTCAAAGAATTCGAACCCTAATTTTGGGTCAAGTCGAAATGGGATGAAAGAGGGAAAGGAAGCCCAAAGATATTCCATGGATTAATCCCAAAAGAATTGGAATTAAATTCAAGAGGGAAAAGAATTTTAATTCCGAGAACCTGTGAAGTCGGAAATAAATTAATTAGATAAATTATTGCAACGGGAGCCAAAAAAGACGACGAATTCAAGCCGACGGATTCGAACTCGACGACGATTCATGATTTCGAATATGAAATTCATTAGAGTCGAAATAAATTTTAAGAAAGAAATCGTAACCCCAGAAATGACCCGAAAAAGTCGAAAAACCGAAAACGTAGAGGATAAACCACCCGATCGAGAAAAGAAGAAAAGACTCGACGAACCACGCGATCCCCGCTCGAAACCGGTCGGACCGGGCGCCGCGCGCTCTCCGCGCGGCCACGTGCGGCCACCGCGTTGGGAGAAGGACGACGCGTCCAAGGTTGAGCCCGCGCGCACGTAGCGCGGCCAAAGCAATACGAGCGCGTCACCACCGCGCCAGAGGTGCAGGAGTATCCCCACCAAAACAAAGCCCCAACTATGTACAAAAAAAAAAAAAAAAAACTAAACTAAAATAACTTTCTTAAAAACATAAAAAAATATAAATTCAATTAAAACAAAAAAAAAAACCACTTCTTCCATGGAGATTTTCTTGCCAAAAATTCGAACCCTATCGGTTGGCAAGCCGATCAACAACAGCCAGGAAAGGCTTAAGACCGGGGATTGGGACGCCCCCATCCCCATTTTTACAGAAAACACAAAGTTCTCCTCCCTCATTCTTCCTCTCCAAGCTAAAAACCCTTCGAGTTCACTTTCCCCAGGCAAGGATTCCCGGCGAAGACGGGACGATCGGGATGAAGACTCTGCCTTCTAGGACTTGGGTAAGTTGTATTATAGTTGTTAATTCGTCCATAGATCCCAAAAAACTCGAAATCTAACACTCTATTCCTTGCTACAATTTCACGTCGGGGGACGAACAAAAAAAAAAAATGAGATCGGAGAAGTTGGCCATTCGTCGCGACCCTAGGACGTCCGAAAAAGCCCCCCGACAACAATCCTAATCTCTAACTATGTAAGTTAAGACCTTACTCTTTCTATTTTTGTGGTTTATTGTCATTTAAAACTTAAGATCTAGACACGTAACAAAAATCGTTATTCCAAAAACCCTATTTTTCGTCCAATTTTTATAAACTCGCCCTAAAACTGGACCTTCAGGAATTCAAACCGAAAACTTTTCAACATAGATTTTGCTCGTAAGACTCTAATCTACCTTGTGTCCAAATTTCAGCCATTGACATAAAGATTTGCTATCCCAAATTGCACCGTAAATTTTTCTGTGACAAAATAAAAAACGTTTGAATTATGGACAGATTTATTGACTCGAATTGATGCATATTTTTCACCCATTTTCAGATCGATTCAACTTTGCATTTCTAAACAAACGTTGTAGATAATTGTGTCTAGATTATGCATATAAAATTTCATGAATTTTGGAGTTCATTTGATATGTCAAACGGGGACGATTTTCAGAAACTGTTCTAAACCAACTTTGGAGTACCGCGCGTATGCAGCGTGTTGTGGTCGACTTTTGAACATCTAAAATTCATTATTTCCAAAATCTTAAAACATGAAAGTTGTTCATTAAGGTGTTGTGCACATCTTGTAAAAATTTCGGACCAAATTTGGCTTTGAAATGAATTTTTAATCAGCGTCGCACGTAACTGTGTCGGAGTTAGTCTTTTAGACAGAAATCATTTTTTGCAAAGAACTTGAAATTTGACTCACTTCGAAACCTTATTTCCAAAAACTTAAAACATGAAAGTTGTTCGTATGTGTGTTTTTGAGCTACTGTGTAAATTTCAGAAATTTTTGGTTTAAAGATGAATTTTTTAATTAAGAAAGGCGTAAACTGCGTCGAATCAGATTTTTTGAACTTGAGAAAACTCGAACTACGATATCGAATATTTTGGTAACATTGAAATATGAATTTTTGAAAAATCCCGTTCACTAGGCTGAGCCGATCTTCATGCTATCATTATCTTTGAGACTTGCCTCGTTAGTGGTCTCCTTACTATCTGAGATTGCCTCGTTAGTGATCTCGCGCGCTGTGTTATTTGGATCGC
>JAOANR010000011.1:16022470-16221257 GCA_030278955.1 Hygrophila difformis
TCCTGTAAAATTCAACTTTTTGTGGATTTTCATTTCTTTTCCCATCTTTTCATTTCCTTTTTCTTTTCTTTTTTTTTCCTCATGTTTTTGGATTTTTCTAACATAAATATGTAATAAAATTACATATTTATGCATTTTTCATACCAGCTTAATATTTTTACAGTTATGCATAAATCAGTCCAATTCAACTGCTTTCTTATTTAATATAAGACCGGAATGCGATCAAATGCCCGTTTCAGACACGGAAATGGATTGAAAATAATGGTCATTTCTGGCCATTATCAACATCCTCACATTTAATACTGATCGTCCCCGAGCAGTCAGAGTCAATGTTCTAAAGAACACGGACTCTGCATATTCAATTCATTTTCGTGACTTCATAAATCACATTCTTTTTGGATTGGGATAAGATAATCAAAAATTACAAGTATTAAATTCCATTGATTGCAGTGTTTAATGAAATGATACTTGCTCACTATATCGGGCCTACAAATCGAGCATTATTGTTGATTCTTCATGAACAGTCATGTTTGAAAGATGCTAAGATTAAAAATGAGAATTAAGGTATGATATGAACATAATTCATAAAATAGAGCCTCACGTATAAGAGAATCGGAAAGTTCACTCACTCTCAATTGGGGTTTAATCATTGAACGCTCGAAATCAAATTTAATTAAATTATTCCATAAGCTTGCAATCAGACCAACTCGCCACCGGCTCACTTCCTCAAATCGAGATCATGAGGTCTTATTTAAGGGTTGTAACGGGGCATACGGTTGTAGCATTAGGTAGGAAAGGGAAATTATTGGGCTAAGAAGTGACAAGAATCAATTCTATCATAATATGACATATTTATTTAAAATTTGTGATCATCACTGTTTCTTCTTTCTTTTTCTTTTCTTTTGCATGACATTAGACTAAGTCTAATTTGCTTTGTCATTTGCAATTCATTCATTCATTTTTTTTTTTGAATCGGCTCATAGCATTACCGATTAATACATTTTTTATGATCACAAATTTAATGCCTTGATAAAATTTATTCTTACACACTTGGGTTTAAATGTTTTGATCTTTTTGGAAAGTTTGGAATAATATAGAGGGCTTCAAAGAAAAATTAGGCTTAAGACTCAATTTGGTTAATCCTAAAGGGAAAATATTTTTTGGGTTTGGATTTCAAAAGAAGGCCAAAAATTTGGGTTTTCTAGGTGCCTCGATCATATGCTCGATTTCGGGAATATGACATGGTCTTGAATCGGTCCCAATTGCAAGTTCTAGTTTCCTTTAATCAAAATGATTTACACATCAAAGAAAATGAATGAGTAAAAGTGACTCATGGCTCAAATCTCACAAAGTTGGATTGATTCATGTCATACAATATTCTCAAGTTTAATCAAAGCTTAATCCCAACACTTTATTCAATCAAAATCTCTAACATGCAGATTTATTACCCAATAAGCTGATCGCATTATTAAATTTTTATAGCTCAAAACCTTAGGAATTCATGTCATGCATGTTTTCAATTATATTATCCCAATTTAAAAGTTTGAAAATTTAATCACAAGCCTAGATTCAACATGTGAATTTAGAGCAGGTTTATGCATACTTTTGCTGGTTATTAAATTTAAAGCAGTAAAAGAGGCACTGTTAACATACAAGGTATGTCAACAGCATATTTTTGGCCTGACAGTCACTTATTCACCTCGGACTGTCGGACATCTTTTCAAAAAGAAAGCGAATAAAAACTTGTTTGTGGTTCTCAAACTTGAGTTCCATTCGTGGAAAGCAGTAAATTACATCAGCTTCAAGAGATTCCTATGCAGTTAGTACGAACCTGCATGCAAAAGAGGAAATCCCCGATATGATGACTACACTAGAACTTAAATAAGATAAAACATTTCAGAATTCAGCCTTCTTCTCTTAAAGAATGTATCTGATCCAGTGGACATAGCTGGTCAGCTCACAGCGCAGGCACCAGCCATTGTGGTCTCTCAGGGGTTCATGCATCCTTGTGCAGTAGACCCGAGGTGATTGGTCTGCAAATAGGTAGGGAGTGGCCGGATCGTCCGCCATCCATAAGAGAGTGTTGGTGGCCGTGTAGTTCAGGACCGATCGATCGGTCACCATTCTCTCTATCATTCTGATCCCCTGATTGACCTGGCCTTCATCCAACTTGCTCATGAGCATCAGCCCACGGGTGAAGATTGACGCTTTGTGATTGTTTTCGACGCCTGGCCGCAGCAGTCCGCAGGCTTGCTCTTCATCCCCTTCTGCTCTTCATCAATTGAGGATCGCCGAGAAGGACATTCCGAAGACGGCATTTCGAACGCGATATGGCCATTACGAGTTCACAGTGTTATCCTTCGGGTTAACAAATGCTCCGGCCATGTTCATGAATCTCATGAACAACGTGTTCCGAGAATTGTTAGATCAGTGCGTCGTAGTGTTCATCGACGACATCCTGATCTACTCAAGGAGCGAGGAAGAGCATGCAAAACACTTACATCAAGTGTTAGAAATCTTGCGAAGAAATCAGCTATACGGCAAGCTGTCGAAATGCGATTTCTGGTTGAAAGAAGTAGCATTTATCGGACACGTAGTATCCGCTGATGGAGTATCAGTGGATCCGGCAAAGGTTTCCGCCGTGACGGAGTGGGCAACTTCGAAGAGTCCAACGGAAATAAGGAGTTTCCTTGGATTAGCCGGGTATTATAGACGATTTGTGAAGGACTTTTCAAGAATTGCACGTCCTTTGACCCAGCTACTGAAGAAAGGAGCAAAATACGAGTGGACCGAAGCGTGTGAGACTGCGTTTCAAGAGCTGAAGAAACGACTCACAACCACACCCGTATTAACACTACCATCCGAGAATGGTGACTTCGAAGTTTACAGCGATGCTTCGAAGGAAGGTTTAGGTTGTGTCTTGATGCAAGACTCGAGAGTCGTAGCGTATGCATCACGCCAACTAAAACCTCATGAAGAGAATTATCCGACACATGACCTGGAGTTGGCAGCGGTCGTTTTCGCTCTAAAGATATGGAGACATTATCTTTATGGGCGGAAGTGTCGAATGTTCACCGACCACAAGAGCTTGAAATATATATTTACTCAAAAGGAGTTGAATTTGAGACAGCGAAGGTGGTTGGAACTTATTAAAGACTACGATTTAGAGATAGCATACCACGAGGGGAAGGCGAATGTGGTAGCCGATGCCCTAAGTCGGAAAACCCAACACGTGACAAACTCGTTGGTAATTCCGCCGGCATCGTACATGGAGTTGGTAAGATTGGAGTTAGAACTTGTGCATCCGGGCACAGTGAGAGAAACGGTCAATGCCATGATCGTAGAAACTCCAATATTGGACGAGATTCGACTCGCTCAACCGGGCGACCCGAAACTCGAGAAGATAAAAGGATATATTGCCGAAGGAAAGGCAATAGGATTTGCTGTCCACGAGGATGGAAGCATTCGTTTTAAAGGGAGATGGTGTGTGCCCCTTAAATGTGCCGAGTTGAAGCAAAGGTTGATAGAGGAAGGGCACAACACGCCATATTCCGTACATCCCGGAGGTGACAAGCTATACAAAGATCTGAAGAAGATCTATTGGTGGCCGGGAATGAAGAAGGAAGTAGCAAACTTCGTGGCGAGATGTCTCACCGGCCAAAAGGTTAAGGCAGTGCGACATAAACCCTTAGGATTGATGCAACCACTAGAGATTCCAAGTTGGAAGTGGGATAGCATCTCAATGGACTTTGTCTCGGGATTACCCCGATCACCTAAAGACATGAACAAGATTTGGGTGATTGTGGATAGGCTAACGAAGACAGCCATATTTATCCCGATGAAGGACACGTGGACTATGGACCAACTGGCCCGAGCCTACATTGATAATGTGGTACGACGACATGGAGTACCACATGACATCATTTCGAAAAGAGACAGTAGATTTGTCTCTCATTGCTGGACGGAGTTACAAAAAGCCCTCGGTACTCAAATCAAGATGAGCACCGCATTCCACCCGATGACGGATGGACAAACCGAGAGGACAATCCAAACACTAGAAGACATGCTGAGAGCATGTGTGTTGGAATTCAAAGGGAATTGGGAATCTCATTTACCCTTAATTGAGTTTTCCTATAATAATAGCTACCATGCTAGCATCAGCATGGCACCTTTCGAGGCGTTGTATGGACGAAAGTGCCGAAGCCCGTTGAGCTGGGAAGAAAACGATAAGTCCGTGGTGGTGGGACCACAACTTATCGAGGACATGGCTCAACAAATCAAGGTGATTCAAGGAAAAATGAAAGCCGCACAAGACCGTCAAAAGAGTTATGCCGACGTGAGACGACGAGACCTAGAATTTCAAGTGGGAGATAGGGTCATGCTAAAGATATCACCCATGAAGGGGGTGATGCGCTTTGGCAAACGAGGAAAGTTAAGTCCTCGATATATTGGACCTTACGAAATTCTAGAACGAGTCGGAACTCTAGCCTACCGATTGGCTTTACCGCCACACTTAGATAGAGTTCATAATGTCTTCCATGTCTCGCAACTAAAGAAGTATGTGCCGGACCCGACACATGTACTTCAACCGGAGATAATTGAGCTCGATGAAGATTTGACTTACGAAGAAGTCCCAGTGCGTATTCTCGATACTAAGGAACGAGTAATGAGGAACAAAACCGTAAGAATGATCAAGGTTCTTTGGTCAAACCACGAAAGTGAGACGGCAACTTGGGAAGTAGAATCCGACATGAGAGAACGCTACCCGACATTGTTCCAAACCGATACCGACACAGTTATGGGGACATAACTGCAATCTTAAGGGGGAGAGGATGTCATACCACCTATTTTTCGTGCACTTTTGTAAACTTTTGAACTACGTTATGGCTTGATCCTTTCACAGGGTACGTAGGCAGCTTAGAAGTCTTAATTCTAAGTTCAGTCACAAAATAACAAAACAAACAAAAGATCTTAGCACGAGAAAGGTCGTAACACAACTTCGAGGACGAAGTTGATTCTTAAGGAGGGTAGACTGTAATACCCGAGAATTTTCCAACATAAAATAAAACAATAATTAAATAAATAAATAATAAATAAAATAAATACCATAAATAAATAAATAAAGATAAGGAAATGAGAAATGAGATTTAACTTAAAAAGGAATTAACGGAGTTTAATTAAATAAAAAGAATTGATTAAGGATAAATACATTATACACCGAAACCCGACACCAATGAACTCGAGAATTCGAGTCCAACATCCAATTAGACCCGAGTAAAAATTTAGGGAAAAAGTAGAAACCCGAGGATACCCCGGAAATCAGAATTCGGGGAGCATAGAGGGATAGAAATCTGAAAGAGAGGAGGAAAAGCACGACGGATCGCACGACCCGCCCGGACCGAAGTCCAGGCGAAGTCGGCGCGGTGGCCGCGCGGTCCAAAGGCATTGGGCGCGCCACGACCGCGCCACGCGACAGATTCGCCCGTTGCGTGAATCTCTCGCCCGAACGCGGATTTTTCGACTTTCGGTTGAACATCGTTCGACTCCAGACCCTTAGGGTCAGATTTTGGACGCCCTAGGTCTTAGATATCTATAAATAAGACCTCCTAGGAGCTCCGAATAATTTTACAAAACCCTACAACTTTCTACACATTCGAAACCCTAAATCCGGAGTCGTCGGAGGCACGAAACCAAGGCGAACACTGTTGGACGAAAATTCTAAAATCTCCATAGTCGTGGTAAGTCTCGATCCAATCTTTGTTCTATATACGATTCGAAAACGAATCCTAATCTTCTTCTTTTCTCTTCTACACCTCGTATTGGATCTAGATCGTAGAACCCGACGAACGGAGAGGAGAAACGGTGATCTGGAAGCCACGCCTTTGAAATAGACGATCCCGGACGTTCACAACTCTGTAAGTTAACTCTTACATGGTTTTGGGATGAATTAAAACATTCAACACTAAAAGATAACAAGAAATCGAAAATCTGTCAATTTATACTTCCTACCGACGCAACAGATTTAATGAATTTTTCCGAACCTTAAAACGACTTCAAACGGAAAAACTTAAAACACGAAAAACGTTTCTAAGGCTTAGAACTATCTACTGTAAATTTTTGAGAATTTTTAGAGACGATTTGTAGGTGAAAACCAACCGAAACCGAACTGCTTGAATCTAGATCTTGAAATTCTTGACAGAACTTAGGAATGATCTTGATCACGTTTTTGACATAGGTTCCAGACCGTTTCAGATCTTTGGCCGAACATGAAAGTCGTAGATAATTGTCTTAAGATGATCTCTGTAAAATTTCATCAAATTTGGAGTTGAATTGCTATGGTAGAATTCGAAATCTTTAAACTGTGATACATTGAATTCGGACAGAATTGTTCTTCTGCGAAAATTGGTGATTTTGACCTATTTAGGTATCTCGGATTGAAAATGTTAAAACACGAAAGTTGTAGATCTCGACGTTTCTGAGTCAGTCGTGAAAATTTGAAATTTTTGGAATTAAATCTGATTTTTTACTGAATTTTAGAGTAAACTGTGGTTGACCGAGTCAAATCTTGAAATATTGTTGAAACGTTGAAACTAGCCTTTAAGGTTTAAACGAGAAGAAGACTCTTTGAAATAATTATATGAAATCTGGACATTTAGGAAATCCCCTTTACGAACTTGATCGTTAAAATTAGGGGGTGAGTGCTCTGCAGGGTGCCCTTCTAACGATTCACTTCGTGCCTATATGGACGATGGTGACCCCGCGCGAAATATTTGAGATATGTTGCCAAAACGGCATGAGATATATGGCCTACACTCTCGTGAATATCCATATGGGTTTCTCGAGGCTCCGGAGTGGTACTGGGTATGGCAGATACGGCTGCGGCCGCCGGTTTCCGGCTAAATGGACGAGATTGCGATGCAATCGTGAAATACTTGCTATATTGTTCTTGGGAGTAATGGGGATAGTTAAATCTTAATAATTGTTGTTCTTTAAATCATTAAATGCTTTATTTAAATTAATTATGGCTTCATTTAAATTATTTATGGATATTATCATGCTTTTATGTAAATATTAAATTAATGGCTTTTAAATCCTACGATCATGCATGTGTTAACTTACTCAGCATGTTGTGCTGACCAAACCATTTTATTTTCCTTTTGCCTTACAGAGTATGTGGAATGATCATGAGCTCATGCATGGGGAACTATATTTCGCAAACTTTATTATTTAAATTCTTGCATTAGACATTAGAATAAACGGGCCTATTTAACCCGTGTTTTGACCATGTTGGTCGTATTTATATTTCCGCTGCAATATTATACTTAAATACTTTTTCCGCTGCGCTATGATATTATTATTTTCGAGATTATATTGTATGGGCTGTTTGCAAATGTTTTCAAAGCTTTTAAATACTGAAATACCTAGCCTTGCATCTCTTTAGTAAGCCGGAGAAACCGTGTCTTACTAGGGAGGTGTGGCGGTGACATCCCGACCTGGGTGACCAAAAACCGGGGTGTTACAAGAGATGTTGCTACGAGAACTCTGCGTTCTGCGTAGATGTATTTGAGAGTGGATTTGGGAATGGGAGTGCAAAAGTGTGGGAATGAAGAAGGAGAAGGTCGAGGTATTTATAGGTAAAGAAAAGGGTTTTATGACGCTATACTTATCCTACGGCGCTATACTAGCGCCTAGGTTTTGTTCAGCGTCGTAGAGTTGGTGGAGAGATGAGGGCGCACTACGACGCTATGCCTTTAGTACGACGCTATCCAGGGATAGCGTCGTTCTAAGGGATTGCGTCGTAGGTAGATTAAAAAGAGGGGGAAGTGCCCTACGGCGCTATCCCATTACTACGGCGCTATCCTAGGATAGCGTCGTAGGTGAGGATAGCGTCGTAGTTGAAGGCGAGATTCAACTGCACTTCAGTTTTGAAATTTTTCAAAATTTTATGCGGACTGGGCCTGAGTAGATGAAATTGGGCCTCAGTTGGTTTTATTTGTTTTGGACTCGGGAGATTTCAGTCCAAAACATTTTTGTGTTATAAATGGGCTATCTTAATTTAATTAAACTTGCATAAAATAGGTTGGATTAATTCCATTTGTTTGCAAAAATTATTTCGGATTTTAAATTGCTTTAATTTCCGAAATCATTTTCTTAAATTCATGGACTTAATCCAACCGGGAACCTGGTTTTCCTCTTTATTTTCTGTTCCTTCTTTTTGGTGGTTCGGGTATTTCTGTAAGACAGATAAATAGATCATTTTAGATTTTCTCCAAATATCAACATCCTCACATTTAGAGTCTTAGTACTCTAAATGTTTAATTGATTTTTGGATATTCTCTGATAAAATAACACATATATAAATATGTATAATGAAATGAAATTTTTATGATTTTAATGCTGTTTCTTATTGAATGTAAGCCGGGTCTGCCACTGTTTGGCTCTCTTTTTCTGGATCGAACTGTCCGATGTATTCTTTCAGTCGCTGTCCATTCACCACTATATTGCCCTTGTCAGTTCGGATCCTGACGGCTCCATTTTCAAACACTTCTAACACTTCATGTGGTCCTTCCCATCTGGATTTAAGCTTTCCAGGGAACAGCTTCAACCTAGAATTGAACAATAATACAGTTTGACCAACATAAAAATGCTTAGGCTTAATCCGGCGATCGTGTAACTTCTGGGTCCGCTCCTTATAAATTCGAGAGCTTTCATAAGCTAATGCTCGTATTTCCTCAATTTCATTGAGGTCCAACTTGCGTTTGCTCTGAGCAACTTTCGGATCGAAGTTGAGCGTTTTAACGGCCCAGTAAGCTTTATGCTCTAACTCTACGGGCAAATGACAAGCTTTTCCGAAGACGAGCCTGTATGGAGACATCCCAATGGGAGTCTTATATGCCGTGCGGTATGCCCATAAAGCGTCATTGAGCTTACGTGCCCAATCTTTACGGGTTATCCCAACTGTGGCTTCGAGTATATGTTTGATTTCGCGATTGGATACTTCGACTTGACCACTAGTCTGGGGATGATAAGGCGTGCCTATCTTATGGAGGATTCCATTTTTACTCATTAAAGTTTCGAAAGATTTATTAATAAAGTGTGTTCCTCCATCAGATATCACCACCCTAGGTATGCCAAATCGACTGAAAATGTTGTTCTTGAGGAACTTGATGACTTGGCTACCATCATTGGTCAGTAATGCGACAGCCTCAACCCATTTGGACACGTAATCGACAGCTACCAAGATATAGTAGTTTCCACCAGATGGTGGGAACGGTCCCATGAAGTCAATGCCCCAAACATCGAAGATCTTGAGTGTGAGAATCCCCTTTTGAGGCATCTCATCCCTCTTGGAGATGTTTCCTAATCTTTGGCATTTGTCGCAACCTTTCACAAATGTCCTGCAATCCTCATAGATGTGAGGCCAATAAAATCCACATTCGAGGACCTTGTGGGCCGTTCGAGCAGGACCATGGTGACCTCCATATTCTGATTCATGGCATTTTCTGACAATTTGATAGGCTTCATGCTCGGTCACACATCGCCTGATTATTGAATCGGCGCAGTGTTTGAAGAGATAAGGTTCTTCCCAGAAGTAATTTAATACATCTCGGTTGAACTTATTCTTCTGATGATAGTTCGAAAACTGTGGGGTTATTCCGCATGCCACGAAGTTAGCGATGTCGGAAAACCATGGACAAGCTTGATCGTGCAAGTGTAATGCGAATAACTGTTCGTCCGGGAACTCTTCGTTAACGGCTTTTTCCTTTTTATCATTATCTAATCGAGATAAGTGGTCAGCAGCACCATTATCTCGACCTCGCCTATCTTTTATTACGATGTCGAATTCTTGCAACAGAAGTACCCACCTGATTAATCGAGGTTTGGCTTCTTGTTTGCTAAACAAGTATCTCAATGTTGTATGATCGGTGTACACTATGGTCTTCGTACCTATCAGATATTGTCTGAACTTGTCAAACGCGAAGACTACAGCATACATTTCCTTCTCCGTTGTGGTGTAGTTAACTTGGGCCTCATTCAGGGCATGACTTGCGTAATGGATTACGCAGTGTCTCCCGTCCTTATGTTGCCCGAGTACTGCACCTACGGCGAGACCACTAGCATCGCACATTACCTCGAAAGGTATTGACCAATCGGGTGGTTGCACTATCGGTGCAGAAACCAACATCTTCTTGAGCGTGTCAAAGGCTTGGACACACGCTTCATTTATTAAGAAAGGATTTTCTTTACAAAGAAGGTTAGTGAGCGGCTTGGCAATTTTAGAGAAATCCTTAATGAATCTTCGGTAAAAACCGGCATGCCCTAAGAAGCTCCTAACTAATTTGATCGAGTTGGGGAGAGGGAGTTTGGAAATGACGGAAACTTTGGCTGGATCAACCTCGATGCCTGCACGAGAAATGCGATGCCCTAACACTATGCCCTCAGTGACCATAAAATGGCACTTTTCCCAGTTTAAAACCAAGTTAGTGTCCTCACATCTCTTTAAAATCTTAACAAGATTAGTCAAACATTCATCAAACGTATCTCCATATACAGAGAAGTCATCCATGAAGACCTCAATGCATTTTTCGATAAATTAAGAGGATATAGACATCATGCATCTTTGAAAAGTAGCTGGTGCATTGCATAATCCAAAAGGCATGCGCCTATAGGCAAAAGTGCCATAGGGGCATGTAAAGGTAGTTTTTTCGTGATCTTCACTGGCGATCACTATTTGATTGTATCCAGAATAACCATCTAAAAAACAATAAAACGCCCTTCCCGCCAACCGTTCCAACATTTGATCGATAAAAGGTAAAGGGAAATGGTCCTTGCGAGTTGCCTCGTTCAACTTCCGGTAGTCTATGCAGACTCTCCATCCGGTGACTGGGCGCGTGGCAATTTCCTCCCCTTGTTCATTCTGCGTGATGCACATCCCACCCCGCTTCGGAACAACCTGCACAGGACTGACCCATTTGCTATCAGAGATCGGGTATATAATACCGGCATCTAACAGCTTGATCACTTCCTTTCTCACCACTTCTTGCATGGGTGGGTTCAATCTTCGTTGGGGCTGGCGTGAAGGCTTGAAATTCTCCTCCATTAAAATCCTGTGCATACAAACAGAAGGGCTTATTCCTTTGATATCAGAAATGGTCCAACCGATTGCACGCACATAATTTTTAAGCACTCCCACCAGCGCGTTTTCCTGAGCTTGTGTCAACTTGGCTGACACAATTACCAGTAATTTTTTATGTTCTGCGAGAAACGCATACTTAAGATGTTCCGGTAAGATTTTTAGTTCAAGCTCTGGTGGGCATTCCACTGAAGGGAGTAATTTGCGAGAATTAGATGGGGGAAAATCAGTTTTACCTTCCGGATCCTGTATCAGTACAGGATCCGCCTCCTCTTGGTCGGCATCGTCATGGAAGTCGGTGCCGTCAAACTCCTCCAAATCCCCTGTTTCGGGATCGGCAAAGTGAACGGCTTTGCATCCTTTGTGCTCCACGCCAGCAGGTCTCAGTACCTGCTTTGATAAGTCATCCAGCATCATTTCATGATCAAATTCAGAGTCAAGCTCTCTCTCCTCACAATCAATTTTCTCTCCACTATCTATTACAGAAAACATGGAACAAGCTCCTTCATTCGGAAACTTCTGCAGCTGTTCCATATCAAAGGTGATTTCCTCGCCATCGACCCTCAATGTGACTTTTCCAGATTTACCGTCAATTAGTGCACCACCAGTGGCCAGGAATGGGCGTCCAAGGATAAGTGGCATTTCAGAATCTTCTTCAATGTCGAGGATAATGAAGTCAACCGGGAAAAGAACCTGGCCGGTTTTGACCACAACATCCTTGAGGATTCCTACGGGTTGAGTGATTGATCTGTCTGCGAGCTGCAGCCTCATCTAGATTGGTTGAATCTCTCCCAGCTTAAGGCGGATTGCCATAGCTAGTGGCATCACATTGATGCTCGATCCTAAATCACAAAGCCCCATACTCACTTTGGCCTTTCCGAATTGTACTGGAAGTGTGCAGCATCCAGGGTCCTCTTTCTTTTCGGGCAATCTCCTCTGAACTATGGCACTGCATGTGCTGTTGAGAATAATCACCTCCTCTTGCTCGACCTGCCTTTTTCCTGAAATCAATTCTTTCAAGAACTTAGCATAGATGGGCATTTCGAAAATCATTTCTGTGAGAGGAATGGTTATCTCTACAGACTTTAATCGTTCCAGAAATTTCTTGAATTTAAGATCATGTTCCTTATTTTTAAGACGTGCAGGATAAGGAATCCTAGGCATGTACTTGTTATTATCTACTTGTTTTTGTGGTAAAGGGAAGGAAGTTGTACCTCCACCTGTACCCTTATCTGTTTCAGCCGTTTCAGGTGCAGCATCAGTCTGCAGATTGGCTGTCTCTTTTTCGGCTTCCTTTTCATTCTCCTCAATGTCACTTTCCAGTTCATTTTCTTGTACCAGTGTCTCTTTGCCCTTGGGTCCTTCCAAAACTTTACCAGACTTCAGTGTGATGGCCTTACACTGAGGGTTTTTCTCAGCAGTGCTGGGTAGAGTTCCTTGGTCTCTTTTCTGCATTTCCTTGGCCATTTGTGTAACCTGCGTCTCCACATTCCGGATCGAAGACTGCAACTGACTGTTGATTTCCTTTTGGCTGGTGATGAAGTCAGTCATGAGGGTCTCTAATCTGGAAGGGGGTTTCTGCTGGTTCTGGTTCCAATTCTGGTTCTGGCCTTGGTTTTGACCAAACTGATTCTGATTTGGGACAAACTGATTCTGTGGCTGCTGAAAGTTTTGGAAATTTTGGTTTTGAGGTGGCCTAGCTAGAATCTGAGGCTGAAAACCTGGGTTCAAATGCTGGGGCCTTGGTTGGTTGAACTGTTGGGGCTGGGTCAACAGGTGGGAATTCAAAGCGTTGTTGTTGGAATATGAAAGGTTCGAGTGTCGGTTTTGGAATCCACCTGCATAGTTGCAGCTTTCATTCGCCACTTGCTGATAGGACTCAGTGGGATGCGGGCCTTGGCAAGTCCCGCAAACAGCTTCAGCATTTTGAGCATGTGTAGAGCTCCCAGCTTCTTTATTCAAGGCCAAGACAGCCACTTGATCTTTTAGTTTGTCCAGTTCAGACTTCCCTACTGTACCTACAGCACATAAACCACGAGGGGGAGGGGGATCAACATCATCAGTTAGAACAGATCTATTTACACTCATTGCTTCAATCTTGCCCCAGGCCTGATCTATTGGTATGTAGAGCAAATGTTGACCACCAGCAGCATCAAGCATGTATTTCCAGGATGGGGTCAAACCGCTGTAAAACTTCCTTAATTGCTCCCACTCATGGAAGCCATGTTGGGGGCACTTTCTGAGCAGGTTGAAGAACCGTTCCTTTGCGTCATACAGGGACTCATCTGGATTCATCTTGAATTCCGCGATTTTGGAACGGCATTTATCCACCTTGGATTCCGGAAAGTATTTCGCCAGGAAGTTTCGGATCACTTCCTCCCAGGTGGACTTCTGATTAATTGGCAGCGATTTGTACCATGTTCGCGCTCCACTAGTCAAAGAGAAGGGAAATAATCTCAATCGAATAGTGTTAGCAGATACATTTTTATTCTTAATGGTGTCACATAGCTCCAAGAAAGTTTGCAAATGATCATGTGGGTCTTCATGACTTGCCCCAGCAAACTGATTGCTCTGAACGAGATTGATGAGTGCCGGTTTCAATTCGAAATTCCTGGCCAAAAATGGAGCTTGTCCAGGAATGTTCAAATATGGTTCCAGAATGGGCTGCATATAATCAGCTGCGGCTGCCTGTTGATTGTTCCCTGGCCCTCCTTGGTATTGCTGTGGGTAAAAGTTCTGATTCGGATAGTAATTTCTGGGATCATTGAAGTCGTTAGGGTTAGGATGATTCTGGTTTTGGTTAAACTGAGGGTTTGGAAATTGAGGATTCTGAAAATTTTGGTTGTTTGGTGGATTTTGAGGGTTTGGATTGGGAGGAGGTGCCTCGAAGTGTTGCTGTTAAATGTTTGGTGGGTTCCCGCCTCCTTGTATTATCTGAGGAGGGGGATCATCCAAATCATCGTTATCAGCATCTTCGGGGTCTTCCTCAATGTTGTGAAGTGGTGGATTGGGTGGGATGATTGGGGGAAGGTCAGGGTTGGCCATATCGGATATGTCGCTACTGGTGCTCGGCGAAAGTAGTGCCTGTCTCTCCCGTTCCCGTCTTCGTTTAGTCTCCGCCCTAAGACGTCGAGCTGTCTTTTCTATCTCTGCGTTGTACGGGATTTCGGCTGGCGTCTGCTTCCTCCTTTGCATAGAACAACAGCTTCAATACTGACGGTACCTGTACAATCCCCAGGTTAGAATCGGTTTCGGAGGTGAATATTTATATTTATATGTATAAGCTAACTAGGAGCAATGAGGAATGTAATTCTCTAATAAAACGGCGTTGCATCCTCCCCGGCAACGGCGCCATGAAACTTTTGACAATTTCTGCACACGAGTATTTTCTAAAATATCCCAGGTTAAATTTATTAAATGAAAAGAGTTATGATTCATGGGAAAGGGGTTTAAGGATATAGTTCACTTGTTATTACTCATGAGGGGGAACTTTGAGTTCAAGCGGCATTATGGGCCTCCCCGGCATGAAACTTTTGACAATTTCGTGCCTTGAAGATCCTTGCCATGAAACTTTTGACAAGTTCCCACTACATGAGCATTTTCAGAAAGGTCATAATCCTGGTGTTCAATTTTATTTAATGAAACCAATTTATGAAGGCGGAGTTGGGATTAGGGATATATTTATAGGTTGTCACATTTTTATTACTCGTGTTAAGAAACTGTGGCCCGAAAGCGCACGGTGTCAAAAATTGCAGTAATTTATTGTAACACCCCGGATTTGACAACCCAGGCCGGTGTGCCACCGCCACACCTCCCTAGCAAGACACGGTTTCTCCGAGCTTGCTAAAGAGATGCAAGGCTATAGGTGTTGGGAAACGTTTTAAAAGCAAGTCCGGAATTACTTAAAAATAATAATGTAATATCATCCATACATGATAAAAATAATAAGTTGCAGCGGAAATTAAAATACAAGGCCGACATGGCCAAAACTCGGGTTAACAAGCCCGTATGCAAGTCATGTAAAACAAATAATTAAATGCCCAAAGTAATCCCCCGATGCATGATCATGCTCCGTACTCTGTAATGGAAAAATGAACAACGGGTTTTATCAGTATATAAAATACTGAGTAAGTTAATCCCTAACTAACAATTTAAGGGGTTACATGTGTTTAATTAAAATTAATTTTCATGCGTTACGAAATTAATTTAAAATTCATAGTTTACTTGCAGCGGAAAAGCATGATGAATTTATTCAACACGAGAATACATAATTTAAGGACTTAATTTAAAAGCGAAATTTAAAAGCGTGATAAATAATTACAGCTTAATTAAATACGCACACAAGTCTTTTAAGTTTTATCCCGCAAACTAAGAAGAGGACACCACACAAGGGAGATCACTAATGAGGCAATCTCAAAAATCATAATCAGTTAGCCGGTGAACCGGCGGCCGCAGCCATATCAGTATTGATTGCCGTTTTGGCTAGCCATGTGTATCTACCGTCAATTTGACAGGCATGTATATCAACTGTCGTTTGACAGGCTTTTCAAACGGTTTCACTGCCACTCAGGCAGGCCGTGTATTTCCCACTGCCGATTTAGCAGGCCATGTGCACAACTGCCATTTTGGCATAGTAAGGAGACTACTAACGAGGCAGTCTCAATAATCGTAGGACCACTAACGAGGCAGTCCAAATAAAGGGAGACCACTAACGAGGCAGTCTCAAAAGATAGTAGGACCACTAACGAGGCAGTCCAAATAATTTGTATGAAGATCGGCTCAGCCTAGTGGACGGGATTTTTCGAAAGTTCGTATTTCAATGTTATCAAATATTCGATATCGCATTTTCATAGTTCGAGTTTTCTCAAGTTCGAAAAATCCTATTCGAGGCAGTTTACGCCTTTCTTAATTAAAAATTCATCTTTAAACCAAAAATTCTGAAATTTTTATAGTAGTTCAAAGACACACACACGAACAACTTCCATGTTTTAAGTTTTCGGAAATAAGGTTCCGAAGTGAGTCGAATTTCGAGTTCTTCGCAAAGAATGATTTCTGTCTTAAAAACTGGTTTCGTCACAGGTTCGTGCAACGCCGATTAAAAATTCATTTCAAAACCAATTGATGCGAAATTTTTACAGTAATTACAAAACACGTTAAGGAACAACTTTCATGTTTTAAGAATTTGGAAATAATGAATTCTTGATACTCAAAAATCGACCACAACCCACTGTACACTCGCGGGCTCCGAAAAGGTTTTAAAGCAGTTCTGAAATTCGACCGTTTGACGTATCAAATGAACACCAAAATCTGTGAAATTTTATATGCACACTCTAGACACAATTATCTACAACTTTTGTTTAGGAATGCAAAGTTGAATCATTCGAAAAATGGGTGAAAAACATGCATCAAGTCGAGTAAGGGAAACTGTCACAGTTTGAAATGTTCGGGTTGTCACAGAACGTTTACGGTGTGATTTGGGATAGCAAATCTTAATGTCAACGGCTGAAATTTGGACACAAGATAGATAAAGGTGTTAGGAACAACTTTTATGTTGAAAAGTTTTCAGTTTGAATTCCCGAAGGTCGAGTTTTAGGCGAGTCTTTGAAATTGAATGAAAATAGGGTTTTTGAAAACCGATTTTTGTTACAAGCCTATATCTCGAGTTTTAAACAACAAATAACCACGAAAATTTGTGAGTAAGGTTTTAACTTACAGATTTAGAATTAGTGTCACTGGAACGGGTATCCGGACGTCCTAGGATCGCGACGAACGGCCAATCCTTCCGATCGCTTTTTGTTCGTTTTCCGGCGTGAAATCGTAGCAAAGGAAAAGGGTTAGAATTCGAGTTTTGGAGACTTATGGACGGATGGTACACTGTATTAAGATTTACCATGGTTCTTTGAGGCAGTGGCTTCGTCTCGTTTACCTTGCCGTCGCTGGAATGTTCGCCGGAAATTGTTGTCGGATGAGTTTTGGTTTGGAGAGGGAGTTGGGAGTGTCTAGGGTTTTGGAATTCTGAAAACTGAGGGGGAGGGCACCCAACACAGCCCCTATAACCTTCCCCATTGCCTTGATCCGCTTCCCCTCGATAGGGGACGGATTTTTGGCAAGAAAATCGCCATAGAAGGAAAGATTACACCTTCAGCTCCTCTGGCGCGGTGGTGGCGCGCCCTCAGGCCTTTGTCCACGCGGAGTGCGCGCGTATACTACTCGGACACGTCTCCGCGACCCGCGCGGTGGCCCGCGCGCGCACCGCGCGGAGTGCGCGCGACGCCCGAACCGGCCGGTTCGGGCGGTTCGGGTGGTCCGTCGGGTCCTTTCTCCTTTTCTCGATCGGGTTTCTATCCTTCGCGCTCTTGGTTCGATTTTTCGGGTCATTTCCCGCTCGAAATTCTCGTGTGGGTGTAATTACGAATTCGATCTAACTCCCGAATAATAATTTGTCTACTTAAATTGGTCATGTCCCTCCTTAATGATTTTCCTAAAGTTGTGTTTCGGTTTCTTCGGGTTTAACGTTGAATGTTTTCGGTTATGTTTTTATTTTGTGATTATTTCGTGACTGAACTTAGAATTTAGATTTCCAAGCTGCCTACGTACCCTGTGAAGGGATCAAGTCATGACGTAGTTCAAAACAATTTGAATTTGTTTATTTGAAATACAAAATATTCGAGTTGTTACATTTATAGTAAGACCGGATCTTTCACTGGAGGATGTGCGATAGAAGCAGGGCCCACGTCGTTTTACTAGATTTTCCATTCGTATTGCTCCAATTGGTTTGAAAAGTGATTAACAACTACTTACTGCATTTAAACTAAATTACAAAAGCGTTCAAATCTATTCTACAAAGCACATAAATTCTATTCTAGAAAACGGGTAAAGTTATTCTAAGAATGCGATAGATACTATCTATAGAAGCAATGAAAATTTACACTACGCTAGCTATGAAGCTGATTCACAGTGTGGACAGAAGGGACAGGAAGAAAAGAATGAAATTGGACAAGATTTAGATAAGGCAATATTAAACTTCCATTTTTATACACAGATCTTTGCTTGGGATAATCCTGTCAGACAGCTAATTCTCATGCTCTCAATACTGCGTTCCCTTTAACAGACGGGTACTTAGAGTATAAGTTTCCATGTTCTTAAGACCACAAATTCTAAGATACCGCAGATTTGTAACTGCCCTGGCCTGGGTATGTTATTTCATCTGTGGTGGACAAGCAACACCTGACAAATCATTTATTGAAATGCCAAGTACTACTATCATTCTCCCATGTCACACCCAAAGATTCTAATCGAGCCTGAACTATCCCTTAACTATCAATCCTAGTAGCAGTTACACAACTCTCAATACAACCGAGTGACCTCTAACGAAAGCATTTAAAAGAAAGCAATAAAGAAGGCATTTAAAAACCTATCACTCGGAGGTTTTGAAGGTCTGACCCTGGTAGTGAAAGACAGCTCCCCCTCGGAATGAAGGAGTATGGATCAAGAATTACCGGCTCTCAGTGAATTACTCGTGTGTTCACTTCCTTCCGGGTGGTTGTGAGATACAAACTAATGATAAATTAGTTCATTTCGGATGCACTCACTCAGGACTCAAAGATAGGCTTTGGCAGAAGAGGATAGCAGTTGAAAGAAAACTCAACCCTATCTTAGAAACTAGCCAAGGCCTGCATGTTGTTCCTCTAAGGTTATTTACTACACTGTATTAGAGTCCAAGTGGACCCCATCTCGGTGTAATATTTAATCTCAGATTCCCAACAAACAGCAATTTTGGAAAATAATGAATCTGAAAACCATTCCCTAAACAGGTACTAGACTCTCAATTAAATCACAGATCCTTTCAGTGTAGATAAAACCTAATCGCTGACTCTGCTTCTAATTTCCCAAAATCAACCCTTGACAGAATATGAATTAGTCATAACTGAAGAATTTATCCCTTACTTAGATCCGGATTTTATAAAGGAGTTTTTATCAGAAATTTAGTATGCAATATCTATTTAAAATCTAGACTTCTATTATCCAAGGGAAGGATCCCAAAATATTATAGACCACAATAGTACATAATATTATCAAGCATAAGGATATATGGAAGTGTAAAATTAATTGACCCAAAATATAGAGGCGGGTCTAGACAGAGAGTGAAACACAAATATGAAGCGGTCAGAGGACCAAAGCAATGGTAGAATAATCAGGTGGACTGTAAATATCTACTGTCCAATTTCCCAATTACTCGGATGGAGCGAATTTAGATAGATGAAACCCTAAAATGGCAGTGTCGCTACCAGTTGGGCCCCTACTATCTGTGAATTCAGATAAAAAAACCTACATGTTTCCTTTCTGCAGTATATATCAGCTAATGTTGACAGACATTAGCAGAGTTATGCTACAGATTGGAATTTGGGTTGGAAATTAAGATGAATAAAATAAAACTGTATCCGGATGGAAGTCAGTTGAGCAGCTATTACAATCCCGGATGGACGAACCGCCAAGGCTTCCACTGACTGCCATCCAGACCATGCAAAATAACACTTAGTAACTAATACCCAGAATACGAGCTAGTTATCCGTGAGGGAATACCTGCCAACATTAGTCTGATGTATTCTTTACTAATTGTTACACACAATACGCAAAAGACAAAAATAAAATAAAATAAAGAAAAGAACTTGTATGAGAGACATTGGTTTCTCATGCAAGGTTATGGACGTAATCCATAATTGATAGCTTAAATAATCTCTCCTACCATAATTAATTACAGTCCGGATTATCTGTTCAAGGTATCACGATTTTGTTTATAGAAAAATGTTTTAATGGCAATTGAACAAAGATCCTTTAATCACAACAATTTGTGATTTAATCATTGCTAATTATAATCATTAATCATTAATGACTAGAGGGTTCAATTAATTAATGATGAAGATGGAGAATGGAAAATCTGCATAAAGTTGCTGATTACGACGCTAAACAGATGTTGCGACGCTATCCTAGGATAGCGTCGTGAGGTAGCGTCGTCATGAGATGGTGCAAGAGATGAGAAATTTTGGATTAGAGAGGTATGTACGACGCTATATACCAAACTACGGTGCTACACTAGGATAGCGTCGTAGATGTAGCGTCGTAGGTGGTTTGAAAAATTGGAGAAGAAAGAAATTTTTGGAGAGAAAGAAGGGATGCTACGGCGCTAGACATTAAATGACGACGCTATCCGAGGATAGCGTCGTAAGAATACCGTCGTAGGTAGGTATTGTGAGAAGGAAAAGGTTTTTTGGGGGACCTACGACTCTAAACAGAAATTACGACGCTATCTGAGGATAGCGCCGTAGGGCGGTTAGCGTCGTAGCTAGCCCAGAAACATGTTGTTGTTCGGGTGATGCAATCTCTGCGATTGCAAACCCTATTTTCGAGTTTATGGCTCACAAATGCATGAAAATAAATTAACAAGCTACGAAAAGTGAAAGTAAAATGCAAGAGATGCAAAACGGTAAGGAAAACCATACTACACTACACATTCATGAACCACAAACCCAAGTGAGGGTTTTCAACCAACAACTCATGCATGATTCCCAAAATAAAGGCAAACAACACAAAAAACCCACATACACAGCAAGATAAAATGAACAAATGGTCATGAAACCAAAAACAAGCAGTAAATCCATGGACCCATGTCCATTTCATGATTTTGGGATACTTTTAATGATTAACTTCCCATTTTTCATAAAATGGTTTGATAATACCCATCATTTGGGTGTTTCAAACCTAAATAAGAGTTTAACAAAGCTGAAAATAAATATAAAACTGGCTACACTAAACTGGAGGTCTTAAAGTAACACTAATCTACGCAACAATTTAAACTAAGCTAGATACATAAACTAAATAATACACAAAAATAAAACTTACTACTCTAACTAACCTACACTATTCTCTAGAACTCCAGTTGCATTCAAGTGTGGAATGTATGAGGTGACAAGACCAGGGAGTCAACACCTCTATATATAGGCGAGAAACCCTAGGCCCATGGGCCCCCAGGCCTTGAAATTTGAATTCTGGCAAGGCTTACGACGCTATAGGTGCGTTACGGCGCTATAGGTCTAGCGTCGTAGTCTTCCATCCCGAAGACACTCTTTGTTTCTGAATGGACAGCCTACGATGCTATCCTTGCCTACGGCGCTATACTCGACTACGGCGCTATCCATGCTTAGCGCCGTCCACTCTTCTTCAGACTGTTGCTTTGGTTTCCTCCTACGGCGCTAGACCAAGCTACAGCGCTATACATGCTTAGCGCCGTAGGTGTGTCTAGCGTCGTAATATCCTGAAAAATTCAACTTTTTTGTGGGTTTTCATTTCTTTTCCCATCTTTTCATTTCCTTTTTCTTTTCTTTTCTTTTTCTCATGTTTTTGGATTTTTCTAACAAAAATATGTAATAAAATTGCATATTTATGCATTTTTCATACCAGCTCAATATTTTTACAGTTATGCATAAATCAGTCCAATTCAAATGATTTCTTATTTAATATAAGACCGGAATGCGATCAAATGCCCGTTTCAGACACGGAAATGGATTGAAAATAATGGTCATTTCTGGCCATTGTCATAAGACAACCAAAAACTTCAAGTATCAAATTCCCTTGATTGCAGTGTTTAATGAAATGATACTTGCTCACTATATCGGGCCTACAAATCAAGCATCATTGTCAACCCTTCATGAATATCATGTTTGAAAGATGCAAATATTAAAAATCAGAATTAAGGTACGACACGAACATACTTAATGAAATAGAACCTCACATATAAGAGAATCGAAAAATTCACTCACTCTCAACTGGGGTTTAATCGTTGAACGCTCAAAATCAAATTTTAATTAAATTGTCCCATAAGCTTGCAATCAGACCAACTCGCCACCGGCTCATTTCCTCAAATCGAGATCCCGAGTTCTTATTTAAGGTTATAACGGGGCATACGGTTGTAACATTCGGTAGGAAAGGGAAATTATTGGGCTAAGAAATGGCAAGAATTTATTCTATCATAACTTGGAATTTTTATTTAAAATTTATGATCATCATTATTTCCTCTTTCTTTTGCTTTTCTTCTTCTATTGCATGACATTAGACTAGGTCTAATTTGCTTTGTCATTTGCAAATTATTTGAGTTGGATTCAACATCTTCTTTTTTTTTTGAATCGGTTTATAGCATACCGATTAATACATTTTTGATGATCATAAATTTAATGCCTTTGATGGAATTTATCCTTGTCCATTTGGGTTGAATATTTTGGTCTTTTTATAAGGCTAGAAAATATAGTGGGTTTCAAGAAAAATTAGGCTTAAAGGCTCAAATTGGTTAATCCTAAGGGAAAAATGTTTTTGGGTTTGGATTTCAAACGAAGGCCAAAAATTGGGTTTTCTAAGTGCCTCGATCATATGCTCAATTTCGGGAATATGGCATGGTCTTGAATCTGTCCCAATTGCAAGTTCTAGTTTCCTTTAATCAAAATGATTCACACATCAAAGGATTAAATGAGTGAAAGTGACTCATGGCTCAAATCTCACAAGGTTGGATTGATTCACATCATACAATATTCTCAAATTTAATCAAAGCTTAGTTCTAACAATTTATTCAATCAAAATTTTCAACATGAAGATTTATTACCCAAAAAGATGATCGCATCATTAAATTTTTATAGCTCAAAACCTTAGGAATTTATCTCATGCATGTTTTTAATTATATTATCCCAATTTAAAAGTTTGAAAATTTAATCACAAGCCTAAATTCAACATGTGAATTTAGAGCAGGTTTATGCATACTTTTTGCTGGTTATTTAATTTAAAGCAGTAAAAGAGGCATTGTTAACATACAGAGTATGTTAACAGTCACTTATTCATTTTGGACTGTCAAACATCTTTTCTCAAATAGAATTGTTTGGACCTCAAAGATGAAGTACTGTTATGGAAAGCAATTAAATACATCAGTTATAAGAGATTCTTATGCAGTTAAGACAAACATGCACAAAAATATAGAATTCTCTTATATGACGGTTACAGTCCAGCTTAAGCAAATAAAGCATTAAAGGCTCATGCTTCCTTCATTCCTTCTTTCCTAGGGGAAGAAGTTTCTGCTCCAGTAGACAATGTTCGCTAGGTCACAGCGTATGCACCAGCCTTCCTGTTCTTCCAGGTTTGTTGCCTCCTTAGGCAGTACTCTCGTTCTGCCTGACCTGTAAGCAAACTAGGGGCTTCTTGGCGATCTATCAGCCATGCGAAGACGTTGGTGACTGTATAGATCAGGATTGATCGATCGGTCGCCATTTCTTTTATCATCTCAATCCCCAGAAGAACTTGGCTCTCATCCAGCTTGCTTAGCAACATCAGCCCCCATGCGAAGATTGACACCTTGTGATTATCTTCTATCCCTGGCCTTAACAGTTCGCATGCTCTTTCCTCATCCCCGTCTACGAATGCTTGTATTGCTGGTATGATTTGGATATTGAAGTTTCCTGCTTCTATGCACCTCTGCAGGAATTCGTCCTTTTCTCTCTGGACGTGTTGTTGCCACATTTTTACAGTGGAGGTCTCCAGCTCGCATCGCTTGTAGACGATGGTAAGGTTGCCTGCGTCTCTTAGCTTTTTACATGTTTCCGTGGCTGTGAATACCTCCTTGATGTCATCCTCTCCCCTTCGGGAGAGGATTTCTCCTAACAGCTCCACTGGCAGATCCAGCAGCTGGGTCCCTTCATGCACTTGATTTGGAATTTGGAAGATGTTGCCCCTGCAATGATAAGAAGCAGTAAATCCAGTTTTATAATTTTTAGATGGATTATTCAAAGTGAAAATCAACATCCTCACATTTAGAGCTTTTGCTCTAAATGTGAGGTTATCAAATTTTCAACTTGCATTTTATTATAAAGCAAAGATAATAATTTTTTTTTTACACAATTATTAGAATTAACAAGTTATTAGGAAGAGATAGGGGTCATTGGGCCCTTACATATTTTTAATGAGTCATTGGGCTCAAAAATGTTGATTTGCTCATTTTTAAACAATCCCGAGGTGAGTGTTGTAAGTGCATTGGAGTGGAATGGAGTGGGATGAAATGTGAATCGAGAAGTGTGCGAGTAGAGGTGCGGTGACTCGGAGCTGCTCGACTTGGACTGTTTGGTAGGGGCAGTCCAAGTTAAAAAATAAAGAGAAATCATTTTTAATTTAGTATAAAAGTTGACCATTTTTATTTAATAAAAGTGGGACTGTTGGGGTCCCATTTTGAATTTTTGTAAATAATAGCAGCCCACATGAGGAAAAGGACTGCTATTTTATTACACCAGTTTTATGTTCCATTGGGAACAAAAACAGGTTGATCAATTTTAAGGAGAAAGAACCCAATTAGTACTTTGTCTTTTTCCAAAAGTGGAATACAAGTTTTGTTTGTTTGCACAGGTTTCCCAAAATGTGCAAACAAACCTTTTTATGCTCCCTAAATAAACATCAAGATGGGTTTAAAACAGGCAGCCCGAGTATCAATCAATGCCCTTTAATGCCACAGCAACAACCAACACTAAACCAAGAAGATTGACACAAAATTTTCAATCTCCATGTTTTTCAAAGATTAGAAAGATCAAGCTTAAACTGAAAGTAAAAACCCACCACTGTAAAACTCACGAATACGAACAATGGTGGTTTCAAACCCTAATAGTTCTTACCCAATATTCTTGTAGGTTTCAAAAATCACAGGCGCAACCAGATTTAAAACATTCCCTACCTCAAATAGTGCCAAAGATTAACAACCCACTCCCTAGTCATGCTCGCCCAACACAGGGGTTGCTACAAGTAGCTCAAAATCACCCCCCCCCCCAAAAAAATCAGAATCATTCGAAAACCCCAAAACAAGAAAGCAGTAGAGCAACACGAAGCACATTCAAGCTATTCACAAGCTATTTACAGGCACACAACACAAAATGTCCAACAATGATTTTTGAGCAGGAGGGTAGCTCAAAAACGGAGGGAGAAAGAAAACTCTTACTCTGGTTCTCTCCTTCTAGGTGAGGTTGGTATCGGTCCCAGATTCGGGAAGAGTTTGAAGAATCTGGCCATAGTTTCCCCTTGGATTGAGGGCTGGGGTTGTGCGAAGAACACGGTGGTGTTCGTTCGGGGATAAGGGGTTCCACTCTCGAGAGTGTTGTGAAAGATTCCAAATGCTGGGAGAGTGGGGAGGAGAGAAGAAGAGTGGGAGGGTATAAATACTAGTCGACCCAGTCGCGGTACCAGGTTTCGCGACTGGGGTTTAGCGCCATTAGGGGAGCGCTAAACTGGAAGCCAGTCGCGAGCACATGCCTCGCGACTGGGGGGGTATCTCGATAGGGCTCAGAAGGAGGGTGGGGCCTAGTGCGCCTGTGGCGCGAGAGTGAAAGCCAGTCGCGAGACCATGTCCCGTGACTGGGTGTATCGCGACAGAAGGTTGGGAATGGGTTAGTGAGTGTGTGTCGCGGAACTGGTCCCAGGCGCTAGATGTGGTCTCGCGGCTGGGTCCGTTTCGCGACAGGATATGGAATGAGGGAGGTTTAGGGACCGTGTCGCTATCCTCAATCCCAGTCGCGAGACAAGGTTTCGCGATTGGGTGTAATTTCGCGACTGGGTAAAAGATGGGAGAGGGTAAGGGGGGCCAGTCGCTAGACTTGGTCCCAGTCGTGAGGCGTGGCCTCGCGCCTGGTGTCCAGTTCCGCGACTGGGTTTTTGAATTTTCAAATTTTTGATGGACTGGGCCCGAGAGTGATGTTGGGCTTGAGTCCATCTTATTTGAATTTGGTCTGATTAATTTCAGTCCAAATAAAATTCAAAATACTGGGCTAGATAATTTAAATAATCCACTTGCATAAAATAGGTTGGATCAATTCCATTTATTTGTAAAATTTATTCCGGACTTTAAATTACTTTAATTTCCGGAATTATTTTCTTAAATTTAGGGAATTAATCCAACCGGGAACCTGGTTTTCCGCGCTATTTTTATGCTCCTTCTTTTCGGTGGTTCCGGAATTTCTGCAAGATAGAGAAATTAGCCGTATTAGATTTTCTCCAAATGCCATCATCCTCACATTTAGAGTCTTAGTACTCTAAATGTGAGTTAATTGAGTAATGCCCGCATTATTTAATATAATATGCACAAAAGAAATTTTTTTTTAAATACATATAATGATAAAATTATTCTGACTTGCAAGAATTTAGGTTGAATTAATTATGTGCTTGTGAAAATTATTCCGGATCTTAAGTTTCTTTAAATTCCGGATATGATCTTCGGTCAATTACAGAACTAATTCAACCGGGAACCTGTTTCGATGCTTTGTTGGACAGGGGCGACGTCGAGTGAGATGGTGGCAGTGGCTTGTCCGGTGATGGTGAAGATGATGGAAACGGGGACAGGGGCGACGGCAAGTGGAGATGGTGGTCGTGGCTTGTCCCGTTTGAAGCTGTTATTCTCTTTTTGGTGGCTCCATAATTCCTGCAAGAAAGAATACCCAATTTGTTAGGTTTTCCCTTCAAATCAGCATCCTCACATTTAGAGTCCCAGTACTCTAAATGTTTAATTGATTTGAAGGTACTTCTGCGTTTCTGAAATAAATACACTAAACTAACTATGAGTAATCAAGGAACTCAACCCTATCTTAGAAAATAACCAAGGCCTACGCATTGTTCCTCTAGAATTACCTATCACACTGTATTTGAATCCAAGTGGATCCCATCTCGGTGTGACAGTTAAGACTAAATTCCCAACACATAGCAATTCTGGAAAATAATAAATCTTTGAAAGTTATTCCCTAAACAGGTACTAAACTCTCAATTAAAACACAGATCCTTTCAGTCTAGGTGAGACCTAATCGCTGACTCTGCTTCTAATTTCCCAAAATTAGCCCCCGGTAGAATGTGAATTAGTCATAAGTGTGGAATTTATCCCTTACTTAGATCCAGATTTTATAAATGAATTTTTGTTGGAAATTTATCATGAGACATCTGATTTAAATCATGACTTCTATGTCCAAGGGAAGGATCCCAAAATACTTAAGACCACAATATTTACATAATAGTATCATGCATAATTTTATAAGGAAGTGTAAAATTAATTAACCCAAAATATAAGGCGGGTTTAGACAGAAGTGAAACACAGAGATGAAATAGCCAGAGATGAGAAGAATTTATTTGGCTAAAAAGATGACAAAAATAATCAGGATAATCCAGACTGCAAACATCTGTTATCCAGGTCCTGACTATCCAGGTGGGATGATTTTTAGACAGTGGGATGCCTTAAATGACAGTTGCCGCCGTCATCTTAGACTCCACTGTCTGTGAACTGGATAAAAACACACATGTTCTATCATTGCAATAATTATTAGACAATATTGGCATATATCATCTAACATCACTACAGCTCCAGATTCAGGTTTGAAATTAAAATAAAGAAAATAAAACTGTATTTGGACAGATGCTGACTGAGTGGCTACTTCATTTCCTGGTAAGAGGACCGTTCGCCTGACCTCGTTAGTCACTATCCAAACCATGCAAAATAACAAATAGTAATAAATACATAGACTACGGGCTACTTCATTTCCCGGTAAAGGGACCGTTCGCCAACATTATTCTATGATATTTTTCACTATTCATTTCACACAATACGGACAAAGACAAAATAAATAAAAGCAAATTTTTTTGGGTCATCTTGTATGAGAGACATTGGTTTCTCATGCAAGGGTATGGAAATTAATCCATAATCAATGACTTAAATAACCCTTCATACCGTAATTAATTACAGTCCGGATTATCTGCTTAAGGCATTAAGGTTTTATTTATAGAAAAATATTTTAATGAGAATTGAACAAAAATCCTTTAATCATGGTAATTATTGACCTTAATTATTGCTAATCATGATCTTTAATTAATGACTTAAGGGTTCAATTATTTAAGTGAGAGAATGGAGAATAAAAATTTCGGCAGCATAACGCCTTATATTGCAACTGGGATATTACATCTTAACCCGTGGGGTTAAGACGTGAGTGATGCAATATAATGAAGGATTAGAGGTCAGAATTTTTGTAAATTAAAAAGAGAGGGATCCTGTCTTGATACCATAATTTGTGTCGCTAACCGAAGCTCGCGACATGGGTATCTCGTCAGGATAATTTTTAGAAATTTTTTGGTAGGCTAGGCTTTGTGTCGCTAGACAGAAGTGTGTCGCGCGACATGGTCCCGCGACAGGAGTCTGGCACCACGAAGCTTTGCTGAAAATTTTCTAAGTGTTTGGGTCCTAGTCGCGAGACTCAAAAACTGTGTCGCGAGACGTGGTCTCGCGACAGGATGGTCTAGCGACTGGGGTTTTCAAAAATTTTATCAAGTCATAATTTGCTGTCTCGAAGCAAAAGTGTGTCGCGAACCGTGGGTTCGCGACAGGGGTTTCTCGAGAGAGCCAATCAGAGAATCAATGTAAGAGTTTGGTCCTCAGTCACTAAGCAAAGATTGTGTCGCGAACCGTGGGTTCGCGACAGGGGTGCCTCACAACTTAGGGTTTTTAAAAAAATTAAGACAAGTGTCCCTAGGCATCCATGTCGGGGGACAGCCTTCCTGTCGCTAGACGTGGTCTCGCGACAGGAAGAGGTTGGCGACATGGGTGGTTCAAGACACAAGTCAGAAAAAGCAAAAGGGAACAGTAGCATGCAAATAACGTGATCTACCCTATTTCAGATTAAAAAGCTATTATAGCCTAAAAATAACCAAACACAAATTTAAATCTACAAGAACATGCTTGAACAAAAACATGAATCTACCCACAAAAATATTAAAATAAAGCATACTCTTAATCTAGGGTTACTCACGCACAAACATGCACCATCCAAAAATAGAAGAGAACAGTAAGCAATAACAAGAAATAAGGGTCAAATGACCCAAAAGAAAAATGAAAGCAGTAAATCCATGGGTTAATAACACCCACTTCATGATTTTGGGACATCATTTCCAGATTAACTTCCCATTTTATAAAATGGGTTTGATAATACCCATGATTTGGGGTATTTCAAACCCTAAATCAAAAATTCAAAAATATAATAACATGTAAAACTGGCTACCTATCTAAATACTAGGAAACAAATACTGGATTTAAGATGAACCAAGCTAAACTAGAGCATAAAATAAATAATACAAAAAAAAAAAAATTAAAACTAAACTAAGCTAACTACCTAGAGAGAATATCCCAGAATCTGTCTTCAAGGAATGAATTTCTCCCCCTTGAGCACATAGGGATCATCATCTATTTATAGAAGTGAAACCCTAGGCCCATGGGCCTTGATCTGAGGCCCAAGCCTGTCGTAAGGCTCACACACATCACAAGCATGTCGCGGCATCACGCGATGTGGTGCGAGACTAGGTTGCATGTCGCAAGACTTCACGCCCTGTCTCGAGACTCTCTGGACCAGGTCTTGGTTCTGTGTCGCTAGACTACCCCCAGTCGCGAGGCCATGTTTAGCGACTGGGTGCCTAGCGACTGGTGCCTTGAGACTGGATTTTGCCTTTAAGTCTTCGTGTGTCGCGGAACACCTCCCAGTCGCGAGGCCATGTTTCGCGACTGGGGTCTAGGGACTGGAGGTTCCGGACAGGGTCACCTTCTTCATCTGGCTGGTGTGTCGCAAGACTGCCCCCAGTCGCGAGACCATGCTTCGCGCCACGGGGGTCTAGCGACAGGGTGCTCTTGACAGTTGACACTGTCTAGTTTGGGCCAGATGGGCCGAATTTGCATTTTTGTGGGCTTTTTCTTTCTTTTCCCATCTTTTTGTATTTTGTGGGCCTCGTTTATTCTTTTGCCCATCTTTTCCATTCCTTTTTCTTTTCTTTTCTTTTTCTCATGTTTTTGGATTTTTCTAGCATAAATGTGTAATAAAATTACATATTTATGCATTTTTCATACCAGCTTATTACTTTTACAAATATGCATAAATCAGTCAAATTCTACTGCTTTCTTATTTAATAAAAGACCGGAATGCGATCAAATGCCCGTTTCAGACACGGAAATGGATTGAAAATAATGGACATTTCTGGCCATTATCAGATAGAAAACCCTACTTGTCTCCAACCTTCGTCTTTGTGGCAGCAGCAACCAAGACATTTCGTCTCTTCTCTCCCATCATATCCAATTTCCACCCCGAAAGCCGCAACATCGACGAAAATAAAACCCCGTCGTGCCGAAACACATTTCATCACCTCCGGCGAAACTTGCTGATCCCGTTGCCAACCTTCAGCCCCGTCGCAAGAGCCGTCCCCGTCGCAAGCCGACTCCTTCCCGTCGCAAGCTCCGATCTCCGTCGCAAGCTAGCTCCTTTCTGTCGCGCGCCTTCCATCTCCGTTGCAAGCCTTCCATCATCGTCTTGCGATGTACCTGCAAGTCTCACGACATATGTTGTTAGGACCGCGACGGCCCTCTTTTGCTTTGTGCATTTCATTTCCGGACATGGAAGCTCCCGGGACCTCAAGTCCCACAGTACAAATATTTTAGACTTACCTCCCCTAGACCTCGAGGTCCCGGCCCTTGCTGCGCAGAGTCCCGAATGCCCACAATTCCATTTTCACGCCGTGAGCCTTTCATTTGCTTCACGATGTGAAGTGCTTCACGACGGGACCAGTTTATTTCCTCTTGTTTAATTTGTCTTAGCACTTGTTTATTTATTTTAATGGGTTGATTAAAGCCTCTAATTAGTTGTTTAGCTCTTTAATCTTTATAATTAGGGTTTGCCTATATATAAGGCTTTCCCCAATCCTTGTTCCTCAAGTTTTGAATAAAAATATTAACCAACACTTGGAGAGTGAATATCTTTTGTTTGAAAGGTCACAATTGAGTTCTTCCACATTGGTTGAATTCCTTTTGAATATTGAGAAGTGTTCAATCGTATAGCCATCTTGAGAATATCAATTGAGGGAATAGTATGAACACCAAGTGTTAGACTATTCCAAGATTGAGTATTCAACTAGGCATTCTCATCTATCCATTTTATTTGTTTCCTTGTTTTTCCATCTTCCAAAATCGTATCCAATCCGATCCATATCAGGTAGTCATGCCCTTCGGACTTAAAAATGCGGGGGCCACTTATCAAAGGGCAATGAACATGGTATTCCATGACATGATTGGAGATATCATGGAGGTCTACATCGATGATGTCATAGTCAAGTCCAAGGATTTGACGAACATCTGAGGGACCTGGAGAGGGCCATAATTGAGATACCTCCTCCTCGGACCGTGAAGGAAGTACAAAGTTTACGTGGAAAGGTAAACTTTCTGAGGTGCTTCATAGCAAACTTCACAGGCAAGGTACAACCTATCACGAAGCTTCTTCGGGGTGTGACGAGTTCACAAGTGGAATGGGGCGAACCCCAACAAAACGCACTTGATAAAATCAAAAATGCATTAGTCAACCCATGAGTATTGGTTCCCCAGGAGGGACAAGAAGCTTAAGCTTTACGTGGCATATTTAAGTCATGCCATCAGTTGTCTTCTCGCCTAAGATTTGGATGATGGAAAGGAAATGGCTGTCTACTATTTGAGTAAGACATTGGCAGGCCCCGAACTTAACTACTCCATCACAGGAAGATATGTTACCCATTAGTATATGCATGTAAGAAACTGGAACATTACATGTTGCCAAGGGAAACCGAGGTCGTTTCTAAATTCGACCTTGTAAAGCTTATCCTAAGAAGACCCACCATAAGGGTCGATTATTGGAATGGGCCTTGAAACTTGCACCATTTGCCCTGATGCATGTGCCTATTAAGGCCGTTAAGGGGCAGATAATCGCATATTTCCTAGCCGAACACCGAACATGCTCGAACCCGAGGAGTCTAATGACGAGATGTATGTTGTTTACGTCCATGGGTCATGTACTTTGGTGGTTTAAATACAAGCACCAAGCCAGGGGCCGGAGTCTATCTCCTTGGCCCAAATCGGGAAGAAATAAGATTATTTATGGAATTAAGACCGATGACCGACAATGCCGCCGAATATGAGGCTCTGATCCTCGGACTTGAAACATTTTTCTTACGGAAGGCAAAAGCAGTTAGGATCCGTGGTGATTCTCAATTGGTGCTCAACCAAGTAGTAGGGACATACCAATGCAAACATCCAGGTTTGTCAAGGTATCAAGAAAAAGTCCTAGAATTACTTGGTCAAATTCCCGACGTATCCGTTGAATACGTACCTCGGGAAGATAAATACGATGCTGACGATTTGGCCCAAAATGCTTCGGTATATAAGACCCATCAAGGGTTTTACAAGTTGATTCCGAGCATAAACCTGGTCGAGGCATCCTTACTTCTGAACATGAGAAGGACAGAAAGGCAAACAACAACCGACCACGTCTTGATGAACCCTATTGACGATAACACGAACAGTCTGGTTATCCCGAACGAGTGGTGTAAGGAGATTATTGATTATTTCCTGAATCCTTCAAGCACGCATAACCCGGGTATCAAAGCCAAAGCTCTTCGGTTCGTATATGAGGACGGAATTCTCATAAAAGAACCTTGGAAGGTGTTCAGCTTAAGTGCTTAGGCCCCAACGAAGCCAAACTTGCAATGGCTGAAGTTCAAGAGGGAATATACGGAGCTCATCGTGCTGGTTTGAACATGCGATGGACACTTCATCGATATGGCTATTATTGGCCAACCATGTTCGACGATTGCATCCGCTTCGCGAAGGGTTGTTTGGCATGTCAGAGGCACGGTGATTTGAATCATTTACCAGTGACGAGTTTGAATTATTCGGTTAAACCTTGGCCTTTCAAGGATTGAGGTATGGACGTGATTGGTCGGATTACTCCTCCTTCCAGTAAACGTCATGAATATATCTTAGTGGCAACTGATTACTTCACCAAATGGGTAGAAGCTATCCCGCTCAAGACGGTCAACCAAGATGTGAAGTCGACTTCATCGACAAACACATCGTACACCGATTTGGGATACCGCATTATATCCTAATGGATCAATGGACGGTGTTCATCGGGAACCGAATAGTCGAATACGCAGAAGAACTCGGGATCCAATTGTTGCATTCCTCTCCATATTATCTACAAGCCAATGGCCAAGCGGAAGCGACAAACAAGAACATTATCCAAATCATAAAGAAAATGATAAAGGATAATCCTATGAAATAGCATGATCTCTTATCCGAAGCATTAATGAGCTATTAGGAATTCTAAGAGTACTGCCACGGGTTTCACCCCTTATCAATTAACTTATGGTCAAGAGGCAGTTCTGCCTTTGGAAATATCAGTCCCAAGTCCGCGGATTATTCTCCAAGCATCTGTTCCGATGATCAATATCATGAAGAAATGATGCAGCAATTGGAGCAAGCGGACACAATTCGATTAATGGCGATTGATAACCTTACTCGGAAAGCCCAAAGAAGGGCTCGTTATTATAATAAATTCGTGAAGGAATTAACTTTCAAAGAAGGTGATCTTGTTTGGAAGACAATATTACCGACAGTTAAGAATCATGAGTTTGGAAAATGGTCCCCGAATTGGGAATGACCGTTTATTATTAACAAAGTATTTAGCAACGGTGTGTACCAAATAATGGACAATGATAGGAATTTAGTACATCAAAGCATCAATGTTAAATATCTAAAGAAGTATTATCCTTCTGTTTGGGATAATGCTTTACAATCCGAGTAAACAATACATGAAGGAGAGATCTACAAAATGGGCCTATCAAACTACATGTTTTGTGACACATGGTCTATTTTGAAAGATCTTCATGCGGAAGACAACTCATTTTTCAGAATCCGCAGTCGGAGCTCTCTCAGAGTCATTAGAGGACAAAGAACAGGTCTTGATCTCAAGTTTTGAGCTTCGTGTCCTATCTGCCGCCTCTAAGAAGGATACCACGTAAGAACAGCCTGAGTCCCGCTCAGCACAGGGTCGTCCTCCTGGATATGAGAGCCCAGTGCTCTCGAGCAGAAGCCATCACCACAAGGGCGTGCCAGAGAAACTCTTCTCTGGTCTCCGATGCCTAGGGGTGGCTCTTCTGATTACAACGAAGTGCCTCGGTCACAAGAGGGCGATCCCTTTGTTCAGTAAGACCACGGATCTGCCCTCCGGAACACCTTTCCAGAATGCCGACACCAGAGTACCAATGCTCCGGTAGTTAGGAAAAGTATATTTCCGAGTTTCCCCGATTTTCAGATGAAGAAACCCATTCAGGGATTGTAATATCATCGAAACTAGGGTTGGAAAAGGGCTGTGAAGCCCATAATCCGTAATAACAAAGTAACATAAAGCTACGAAGGATAGCTTTTCGAAGAATAAACAAGAGCCAGGTATGAGGATAAATGGATGTTTTGGAAGAAGACGAAGATAACAAGCAGCAAAGGCCATATTTAAGTGGATAGAAGCATGACCCTCAGTAGTATTTATAGCCAAACAAATGGTTGATGCCATTAAAAGTAGATTAAATGTTATAGCCATTAATGGCACGCAACTTCCGCAAATAGTGAATGGTCACATCATTCTCTGTGTAAAACTGCCTCGAAAAGGCACGATTACAGCGGTTACCAAGAATGGATAGATACAAACTGCATATCCCAACGACTATCCATTCAAAATCTCCTAGAATGATGGGTGTCATCATTAACTGAAACCCGGGCTAAGGAGGTCTTAGAATTTTTTAGCGGATGAGGCCAAATATGTGGCCAAGCATTCCCCTAAAAAATGGGGGGCAGTTTGTTAACACATAAAAATTATGTTAATCCAGCCCACATACATATCTAGGCATAATTCGCATAAGGGCCCAATCTCTAGGCTTGAAATGGAAAAAGATAGCTGAAGGCCAGCCCATGGACCCCGAGGGATATCGCTCGAGCAAGCCAACCTACCTAAATAACGCGCAGCCCGGAGAAAGCCATACCCGAGCATGATAACTGCCCGAGTACCACGAGTTAGAGGAGCGGTTCCAGTACGTTACGAGTTGACGTCACCTCGAGCGAAGACTCTCCTCACCCTGGCGGAAGCCTTAACCGCGCCAGTACCAGAATAAAGGCAGGGAAGCTATTTTTTGAATTTCATCCTTATCCCTTTCCCCAACCGGTGCCTCTCAATGAACAGGCACCAGACGTTGTATAAATATTAGAACTCAATATGTAATCTGGGTTCGTCAACCACCAAACATTTCAATACAATGTCTTTATTTTTCCAGTACTTTACTTTTATTTATCGCTTTCTTTAATGCTTTATTTACTATTTTTTACTGCTTTCCTTTTACTGCTTTCTTTTATTTCCTTAGTTTATTTTGCGATGCTCTAGTTCCTAGCATTCCTTGGGACTGTCCTCATCCCGCCTTCCGTTTTGAAGGCTCCATCTAGAGGATTAAGTGTTACCCCGGAACGGGAGTAACAATAGGATGTTCGTCCACGGCGGGGGCGATGTTGACGGCCAGTCCATTATGTATGGAAGAGTGTGGTGACCTCTTGCCAATGATGACCGTCGACCATGATTATTAGGACGAGCACTAGACATGATTACTTGTCGCATTTAGGATACATAGACACATAGGTCATCTCATTCATTTCATCATATCATAACATCTTGTGATTGCAGTAGTTGAAGCACCGGTATGGTACGGAGTGATGGTTTGCATCGTATCAGCTTATTTTATTTTATTTAATTATGTTTTAAGTTATGGTTGATATGTTCCCCTTCCCTTATTATTCTTTCCCTTGCTCAGTACTCGTACTGACTTCTTGCTGTTTCCTTTTGTAGATACTCCTGAGGATGGCGCAGTGCATTGAGCATAAAGAAGGGTTGAGATGAGCGAATGTATTCTAAATCATTTAAATAGTTGTTGCGTTTGTAGCTAAATAAACAATGTCATGTCTATACTTATATGTTAGTTATGCTATCCTAATTCATTCATACGTTGAAGAAGGCCGATAAGCCGTACTTGTGTTAGAACATGGAGTTATTATTTATCTTAGAGCCTTATGTGATGAGTTTGTGGTTGAGAGCAGGGCGGTGGCCCGGATATGCTGTTTATTTGTTGTGATTGTATAGTGGTAGCATGGTTGAATATTATGAGTCTACAAATACTCTGGTTCGTATTTCTAATTCTAAACTGACTAGCCAACAGCTTAGGAGACATAGCACGGCAGTGATATCATGGAAATTTTTGATTTAATATTTTCGGGGCGTTACATATATAAGCAGTTTGTTGAGGTAGTTACAAAGCCTTAGTTGGTTCGGTGGTTGATGGGATGTAAGCAAATATCCGTCTAAATCCCAAAATTTCCACGGAAATTCAAAATTTGGGTTTTGGAACACCTTGAAGCGAAATTTCACGGACAATATATTTTGCAAAATTTCTATCGAAATTTCGTCCGAAACTCGACATTTCCCAAAATTTGACCGAAATTTTCTGAAATTTTTAATTTTTTTAAAAAATATATATTTTTCTTAATTTTAAAAATATCGTTTGTAAAAAAAATAAGAAATTTAAAAAAATTAAAATTTATAGTTCGACACATATTGCTTAAGTCATCCAACTAACTTGTCTTCACCGAATTTAAGTCAAAATATCATCAATCAACATGGTGCATAACATCAACAATATTATCAGCATAGTATATTATTGAATGGGCATTGTTAGCATATTACTAACTTATATAGCAACAGAGATGAGAAAAATTTAGAATATCTTTATTTTCACCATCTCAGAAACTCGATGTAGTTTTCTAAAAAAAATGCAAATATCTTCAAAATTTCAAATATCTTCAAAATATCCGAAAATTTATATATTCGATATAGATATTGATGCCGATATTTAAAACCTTGGATGTGAGAACATCCAGTGAACGCTGCATGAAAAGTCTGTACTAACAATTTTTGTTTTCATGCCTATATTAATAATTCAAAATCTTCGTCATTTACTTACCTTTCCCAAAGTCGTCGTTTACTTTCGCACCACACACTCGACATGACAGCCCAACCATCACCATTTTAATTTTTTTTATAATTCATTGATTTTTAATAAAAATAAGTTAATATAGAAATATACCACATCCATATTTCAAAATATAGTTCAAAAAGAATAATATAATGTTCAACACTTCAACCAAAAAAAAAAAAGAATAATATACCAACTACTCCCTCCGTCCCGCGAATTGTGGCTCGTTTCTTTTGGGTACGGTAATTTATGTGGTGGGGTTTAGTAGTTAAAGTGATGTGGGTATTTGTGTTTAAAATTTTAATGAATTTTGACTTTCTTTATTGTTTAATTTTGACAAAATATTATTGTAATAATTTAATTAGAGAAAAATATTCAAGTGTGGTCTTGTTAGAATCGTCTAGACGTCTAGATTTAGAATATATATTTTATATAATTTTTATTTGTATCAATTTTAAAATATAAAAACTAAAGAAATGCAAGGGACTTTGTGTAGAAAATAAAAGTGTATTGGGAGTTGTGCAGAATAATAAAAGTGATTACTTTTAATGGGATTTAGAAACCATTAAGATTCTAATCATATTTATATTAATTAAATTTATCCAAAAAGGGAAAGAGGCCACAATTCGTGGGACAATCCAAAGAGGAATACGAGCCACAATTCGTGGGACGGAGGGAGTACTATAAAAGATGACGGTAGTATTACTATTCCCTTGTTTCTAATGGATCATTTTTCCCTTTTTGGAAGGTTTCAAAAATGTTAATGTTTTCATAATTTTTTTTTTTTGGATGAGTCATTGAAGGCCTCGGAAAGGGTTTTCATAATTATTTTGTAAATAGAGTGGATGGAAAAGTAAGAAAGAATGTGGAGTATATAATTAATTAATTTAATTATTTTTAGACATACTTCCTCCGTTTTTTAAAGATAGCTACTGACCAACCCAGCACGCAGTCCAATGCACATTTTAAACCATTAATAACTCAAATTCGGTAGAAGTAAAAATTCTAAAACTTCGGTATTTAAAAACTACAAGATGAGACGAATCTAACAAGATCTCACTTGGCTATATTTTAACTTGTATATCTATGATAAAACTTCAAATCAAAGTGTTTAGGTGAATAGTGTCAATTTTACCAATGTAGCTATCTTTTCTAAACGGAGGGAGTATGTAATTTGAAAATAGTATAAGATTTAATTAAAAACATAATATGTTATAATTTAAAATCCCAATTTCTAATGTTATTGTCTATTGAAATGAAAGTAATAATGAAAATGGTGTTGTTTTGAGTTTACCAAAAAAAAAAAAGTTTACAAAAAAAAAAGAAATAATGAAATGGTATGTGGTGGCAGTGACGTGGCCGTGCAAATAGTAAACGATGACTTGAAACAAATGGTATGGTGGCAGCCACAAACAATAATTAAAGAAATGCACACAGATTCACCAAATAAAATTTTTGGTTTTGCTTCTTGAATTTACCCATAATGTATACTTGCAGCGATTCTTGTTGAGGTTCCGTATTCCCAAAGGTGATCAATTAACAGTTGCTGTGCATCTTCTTACTTGAGATCTACTCAACAACCAAGAAGGTCAGATTGCTATTCCTTTTAAGTACCTTATGTTGGGCTTGTTTGGATCTCTTTTTTATAGTTAGATTGTTCTTCTGTAGATCATTTGGCACAACCCCAGTCTTAACCCAAATTGAAACTCTGCATCTTCGTTTCGATTCATTACTATGCATTTAATTTCAAATCAATTACATGAAAATGGTGAATGCGGGGGTTGAATTTTGTCCATTTGAAATGTTTAATTTACGTCTTCGGCATCAATCTTCAGATCCAAACAACCTAAGATTACCATTACTTTGTTCATCCCTAGCTCCTAATTTCTCTGTCTTCGTCCCTTTCTTTATATGAACTTTGAATTGTTTCAATCTTTTTGTGGGATCTCTCCTGTCTGCATTCGGGGTTCAAGGTTTCATGATTATAATTGTTTCTTAGTAAGGTACTTCTATGTATTTTTATTCTCAAATAGTATTATATAAGCAAAAAGTTCAACAAATATTTGTGACATTGGCTCCCGTAAATTTTCTTGTAGCAATCCAATAAGATGGCAGAAAGTGCTGTTAGCTTTTTGCTTAATCACGTGTCCGTATGGCTTCAAGAGGAGCGAAAGCTGCTTCGTGGTCTTAGAGATGAAATTAAAATGATCCGTGATCTATTAGAGCAGATGAGAGCATTCCTCAGAGTTGCTGATGCCAGAGAAGAAACTGATCTCCAACTTAAAGAATTTGTCAGACAAGTACGTGAAATTGCATATGAAATTGAAGATGTTCTTGAGAGCTATATGCTTGAATCTCTTGTCCGTCATCCTTCCCGTGGAAGCTGCATAGAAAGTTTGGTCCACTCCCCAATGAAGAAATACAAAGCCAAACGTAACGTAGCTCATGAAATCAAAGCGCTAAGATCAAGAGCAGAAAGAGTTTTCACTACATTCAGAGACTTGAGTGGTGTGTTTTCAGCATCAACCTCTAGTGGCATTGCTAGTAACATCGGGTATGATGGTCGGGGAGATGCCCGATTATTGGAAAAAGCAGAAGTGTTTGGCATTGAACTGCCAAAGAAACAGCTCCTTACGTGGATTTCAATCGCTGATCATTCCCTTCAGGTGATTGCGGTGGTGGGTACGGGTGGGTTGGGTAAAACCACTCTAGTGAAGAAGGTATACGATGATCCATTAGTGAAGCAAAAATTTAATCATCACGTTTGGATAAATGTTTCAGAGACATACGAAATTGAGAATGTTCTTCGGGACATGATTAAGCAACTACTAAATGAGGTAATGCAACCACTGCCATCAACATTAGAAAGCATGAACGATGATGATATGAGAGAGTTCATTTACAATTTCCTTGAATATAAAAAGTACATCATCGTGTTAGACGATATTTGGAGGAAAAATGTGTGGGAAGCACTTTGGTGTGCATTTCCCAGAAACAGAAGCAATACTGATGGCCAAGGTTGCATTATCATCACCACCCGCTATAGAAACATTGGTGCCTACGCATGTCATGACAGTGGTGGCCACATCTATGATTTGCAACCATTGCCTGAACAGGAAGCGGAGAAGTTATTTTATAGAAAGGCATTTCAAAGTGACTCATGTCCTTCCACCTTGAAAGAAATATCAGCTGACCTCTTACGAAGGTGTGGGGGACTGCCACTTGCAATTGTTGTGATTGGTGGTGTCCTGGCTACAAAGAGAAATGCAATTGAGGAGTGGAGAATGTTTAGCTTCAATTTTGGATCTGAATTAGAAGCAGATAATAGAATGTGGAAAGTAATCTCTCTGAGTTACTATGATTTGCCATACCATCTTAAAGCTTGTCTTCTATTCTTGAGTGTATTCCCAGAAGATTATTTACTTGAGAAAACCACTATAATCCGTTTATGGATTGCAGAAGGATTTGTAGGGATAGAAGAAGGGAGTACCATGGAAGAAATAGCTGACGGATACCTTAACGAACTCTGCAATAGAAGCATGATTCAAATTGCAGAGATGACACTGGATGGACAAAGGCCAAAAAAAAAATATCGTATACACGACCTTGTGCGAGAATATATTATTTCAAAGGCAAGAGAACAAAGTTTGGTATTCGTAAAGAGTGAAAGAGGAACAATATGGGATGATCGAATACGATTCCTAACACTGGCTGACAATATTAGCTATAACACTGTGCAGATTGGCGCGTACAAATGCCTTCGCACCCTTGTATTTTTTGGCTCTCGTAATTTAGAGTGGAGATCAATTATATGCAGTATACTACATGGAGGTTGTAGATTGTTGAAGGAGCTAGATTTAAGAGGAGCTCCACTAGATGCAATACCAGATGAGGTTTTCACATTGTATGGACTCAAGTACTTAAGCTTAAGGAAAACAAAAGTTTCAGTCGTTCCAAAGTCAATTGGAAATCTTGAAAAGTTAGAGACATTGGATCTTAAGGGATGTCAAGTAGTTCAGTTGCCTGTTGAAATCCTCAAGCTCAAAAGGCTACGATATCTCTCTGCGTATAGCTATGGCGATTATATTGATGGTTACTTGCAATTTGTTCACGTGCGAGGCTTCAAGGCTCCATATGCGATTGGACAATTATCGCATTTGCAAAAGCTTTGTTATATAGATGCAAGTGTGAATATGGAGACGGTGAAAGAGATCGAGAGACTAAAAGAATTGCGGAGATTGGGAATTGTGAAGCTAAGAAAGGAAGATGGAAAGAATCTTTGTTCTTCCCTTACAAATCTCAGTTACTTGAGTTCACTCATCATTTCTTCACTTGGGGAAGATGAGGTAATTGATCTTGATTACCATATGCCGCCCACTTCATTAAAGTATCTTCGATCATTCGTCTTGGAAGGACGCTTAGAAAAGGTGCCGCAGTGGATACCTTCTCTAGACACACTGACAAGTTTAAAATTGAGATGGAGCAAAATGGTTGAAGATCCACTTGAATGTATTCAAAATTTGCCCAATTTAGAATTCCTTCAACTGCGTTGTGCTTACGAAGGAGAAGGATTGAATTTCAGGTTCGGAGGTTTCCCCAGGCTTACAGAGTTGAAATTGATAAAGTTGAGAGGATTGGAATGGGTGAGAGTGGAGAAGGGGTCCATGCTGAATCTCAAAAGGTTCCACATTTATTATTGTAAAGCGATGAGGGAGGTGCCTGTGGGAGTTGAGCATTTGACTCATGTTGAAGGTATGTTGTTCAGTGATATGGCAGAGGAATTTGAGGAGAAGATTATTGTTGAGAGAAAAAGGAAGGGCGATGAGAGTAAGCTTGCCCACTGTCACTTAATTGAAATTTGGAATTGGGTTGACGGCGAATGGAGGAATAGAAAACTGTAAAGTACGAATGGATAAGATGCATGCATGTAGAATGTATATGATTTTTCACATGTAAAAGTAAGTTTGTTTATTTGTTTTTTGTTTTTGTTTTTTTTTTGTGTTTTGTTTTTGTTTTGTTTTTGTTTTTTTTTTAAAAATTCGTGTGATTTGTTTCGTATTAATTAATTAATGTGTAATATTTATATATTTTTTTAAAATAAATAATCGTGATTTTCTTCTGTCTCGAAAAATTGGGCAATCCTCTCTCGGAATTCGTGAATTATGTTCTTTAAGATGGGAAGGTATTAAATTTAGATTTTAAAATATAATTAAAAGACGAGATATCTAATTCTTTAATCATTCTTCTCCAAAAAAATCTTTAATAATTAATCATTTTAAAGGATTTAATGGATTATCTGGTTGGAGGCCCTATTGCTCCAAGAATTCCTTATGTCCACTTTAATGATGTTGATCTACAGGTCAAAGATATTTGGGTGGATGGAAAATGGTGTTGGGAACATCTATATACTGTTATCCCCCAATCTATCCAACAGGAGGCTCACGCCCTTGGTCCGGTCTCTCTTCATGCCCAGGCGAGGGACGAAATCTGCTGGATGAGCACGGCCTCAGGTTCGTATTCAGTCAAGTCAGGATTTGCTTACATTCTTGCAGGGCGTGGCGCGGTTCTGGAGCCAAGCAAGTCTTGGACGTGGAAGATTCGAGCCCCGGAGAAAATTCGGTTCCTTCTTTGGTTGGCCGTGCACAATTCTATCCCAACCAACTTGCTAAGATTTCGACGCCAGTTGTCTGCATCACCATTATGTCCTATGTGTGGCATACAGGAGGAATCTATTCCTCATATGTTCTTCCTCTGCCCATCTGCTGCGGCCTGCTGGAGCACCATTGGCGAACTCGCCATTTGTCAGGGAATGGATCTTGATCTTCCTATTGATCTGGCATTAAAGAGGCTTTGCAAGAAGTGGACTGGGATTCATTGGAGCCTGCTATGGAACGTGTGGTGTGCTCGTAATGCTAAATGCTTTAGTGGGATTTCCATGTCGGTCTCCTTGATTGTCCGAAAGGCCCGGATTATGGGCGATGGTATTGATAGAGCCCTGAGTCGGTCCCCGAGGGTGGTTCAGCCTCGCTATGTCCATTGGCACCCCCTCGCAAGCCAGGGTATTGTTCTCCATGTAGACGGGAGCGCGGTGGGTAATCCGGGCCGTGCCGGCTTCGGAGGTGTTGTCCGTGACTCTGATGGGCATTGGATTGAGGGTTTCTCGGGCTCGGTCGGGATCACTTCGATCATTGTCGCTGAACTACATGCTATCTGGAAGGGTCTAACACGCTTGCATGAGATGGGGGTTGACCAGGCGTGTTGCTACTCGGATTCTTTGGAAGCTCTTCGCTTGATTCGGTCTCCTCTTGAGCCTTCCCATCTCCTGTTTCCCCTTGTTATGAACATTGCTGATACTTTGAGGTCTCATCCTGGCTATCACTGGTACCACATCCTGAGAGAAGGAAATGCCGTTGCTGACTGCTTGGCTAAGCGTGGTGTGAACTTGGTAGATTTCTTCACCACATGGGCCTTTCCCCCCGATGACTGCAAAGTGCTTTTGGCCTCTGATGCTGCGGGTGTTCACTACCCCCGGGTTTGAAGTCTTTTTGTAGCTTTTTCCTTCCCTCCCCCTTGCTGTAGTTTTTCGTAGTTTCTTCTTTGCCGATGTCCTTGTACATCACTTGTCACCAAAAAAAAAAGATATCTAAATGATCAATCAAATGGACTTTTGGGTGAAACAAAAGTTAAAAGGAGGAAATTTTCCTCCTTTTAACTTTTGTTTCATCGAAAAATCCTTTTGATTTTTTTTTAACTGTTTGCTTTGACTTTTTTTAAAAGGAAAAGAAGGAAAAGTTAAAATTCTATTTTTTTTCAAGTTAAAGGAAAAGTTAAAAGAAGGAGTAGGAGAAGGAGAAGGAAAAGTTAAAATTCTATCTTTTAACTTCTAAAAAAGAAGAAGTCATTTCAGCAATAAAAATACAAAAAACAACCCTATTTAAAATAGAAATAAAATAAAATATAAATATCCTTATACTTATGTCCATTTTAGTAATTTTAATATATCAAAAGTCCTTCTACGTATAATTCATCCAAACATGTTCCATTAAAAGCAACTTTAATAATATTAATCCAAACAATTATTTGAGTTGCTTTTACTTTTGAATTCTCATTCTCTCTCCTTCTCATTTTTCTATTTTCTCATTTTTTTTCAAAACTCAAAACAAACAGATCTTAGGTACTTTTGGTTTCTACTTCTTCCCCAGAAGCATTTTTTGGCTTTTCGATGTTCTTTTACTTTTATTTAAAAACCCAAACAAACATCTATTTTCTAACTCAATTGGTGTTTGGCAAAAGCAAAAGCCAAAAGTACATTTGCAAAAGCCCATCCAAACAGGGCCTTAGGGGATTACCGAAAAGATTTAATGGATTAGGTCATTAATTAAATTAATTAAAAAGTGATATTATTACCAAACACAACAAATTTAAAGGTGTATATATCTCCTTTGAGTTAATCGTTCACCCCACAATTCAAAAGTTAGGGATTTGATCCTTGCACACCCCCTCTCCTCCCATTTTCCCTTTATAACCGGTGATTATTCCATTCTTGGTTATAAAAAAAGAGATAATAATTTTTTTGCTGCGTGGGGAATCGAACCCCCAATTTATAGATAGGAAGTCGGGGGACTTGACTACTAAGTTAAGTCCCCATCCCCCATTCCTCGTCTTCTGATAGCATATTTAAATTCTTTTATTTTTTTATGGAATTAAAATAAATAATACATTTCATCCATTATTTATGTCTCACTTTGCTTTTTTGACATTTCAAATAAAATAAACACTTAATAACAATGTGCCAAACCACATCTCAAGGCTAACTACTAAAATGAGGTTGTTAGTGTCTTGCTATTGCTCTGTCACACAAATGCGTGTCTTCCCATCAGAGATCCATCAACTAAGGTTTGGGGTTTGATTTCCCTCATAGCTCTCTATCTCTTCTCTTATTCCATTTGCAATTATATGGCTTGGGCACTCAATAAAATAAAGATTATAAAAAAAATAAATTTTTTTGGAAAGAAACATTAGCTACCGAATTTTTCGGTTACTAATATGTATTTCTTTAGGAAATGACAATAGAAAAAATAAGGAATCCCCAACCATCAAGAGAAAGTGAAATAAAATTGAAAGATCAGAAGAATGAAGAGTCTCCGATGGGAAGGCACGTATTGGTATGACAGAAGAGTACCAGGCACTGAGCAACCTCATTTTAGCAATTGGCCTCGGATTTGGTTTGATACGTTGTTATTCAGTGGTTATTTATTTTATTTAGGCGGACAAAAAATGAAAATTGGACATAAATAATGGGAAAAGCTTAAAAAGGCCATTAGAAGGAGGATGCGATTTCTAATTTTGGGAGGATGCGTTTTTTGAACAACACGCGGCCCGTTTTGGCCCTTTTTCTGGGCCCGACATCCTTATAGTGACCCAAAACCTTAAATGAAATAATAATGGCCAAAATCTGGAAACGACTCATTCTGATAGCTTAAAAAAATATTATCTAAAAAAACAATTAAAAGGTGTGCATATAAGATTTTTATATAATTTACTTTGTTTAAAAACATCTATAGGGCTTGAGACTTGTCCCAACCTGAAGGTTGGGAGTTTGATGCTCTATTCCCATTCGACCCATTATATTCAAAATGCCGTCTTTCACAAATAGTTTTTAAAATAACTATTTATCATCAAATTTAAAATTACTTAATTTTATTTTTAATTTTAAACGTTATTAATAAAAATTGATGGTCAATATTTCTTAACAATTTTATGGAGAAATTTATAGTATTAATGTTATATATATTAACTTTTCATGAAATGACAGTGCTATATATTTTCAATGTAAAAGAAAAATAATTAGTTTTTTTTTTTTTTTTTTTTTGTTGAACAAAGACGTTCAAGCGTCAGCAAACTGAAAGCTAAAAAAGAACTGCAGAAAGAGGGAAGAACAGAAAAGCAAATACAATGTCAAAGCCTCTGAAATCATATGCCCACCAAATCAGCCACCATAGCCTCATGAGTACCATCCGGGGGAAATGCCCAAATAGTAAAGATCTCCTCCGTATTAGCCCCTCGCTTAGCTAACAAGTCAGCAACTGCATTCCCTTCCCGCGGGATATAAAACCACTTGGCACCAGGAATTTGAGCAAGAAGATCTGAGATATGTTGAACCAAAGGAAACAACCAGTGGTCTTCACTTACACCTTGTCGAAGAATTGTAATGGCCGCTAGTGAATCAGAAAAACACGTAGCTTCAGAAACTACCATCACTAGTAAACGCTTCAAGCCATGCCAAATACCATGAAGCTCCACAACTAGGTTAGAATGAATGCCAATGGATCCAGAGAAACCCTCAATCCATCTTCCATCAGCTTCCCGAATAACTCCCCCAAACCCTGCCGGACCAGGATTTCCAAGCGAACTCCTATCCACATGAAGAATAAGTCTAGAAGAAACCAAGGGGTTCCAATTGATCAACCGAGGCTCAACAACCTTGATCGGTTTCGCGAAAGCCCTGTTAAAGCAATTACCAAGGAAAAACATTCGCAATAATATTCACCATTACACCCCTTATAGCTGCAGCATTTCTTCCTCGCCACAGAATCCAAATAACCGCCCAATGAAGGCCACTCTATGAGCGACACAGTCTGTAGAAAGACATAGCAATGTCCTCTTCATCAAGTAACCAGTCCTCCGCCCTACAGCCCACCTTATGCCAGACCTCAAGAGCCCACGAGCAACGGAAGAAAATATGAGAGATCGTCTCCTCGTCCCACCCGTAGATCGGACAAGCAGGTGAATGAGTCAGTCCACGGCGGAATCGAAGAGCATTACTCAGTATGGCCTTATGCACGAGCAACCACAAAAGGACATGTATCTTCTCTGGAGCTCTTATCTTCCAACCCCATGCCCGAGGACGATCAACTTTCAATCCCCGCTGTGTGAGTAGCCACCTGTAGCCGGCTTGCACAGAATATCTCCCATCTGAAGCCCCCATCCAACACCAAGTATCTCGAGCTGCTTCATGAATTAGTGGAGGACCATAGATTTTTATTTCCAATTTGAGATCATCAGGAATGTCCGTAGCAAGCACCTCCCACGACCACTGATCCCCAAAGAACACATCCTTGACCTTAACATCCATGTCCATGGCGTGAATGGAGGGCATTCTGTTGGCTATATTACCCATCTTATGCCAAGCATCAAACCAAAAGCTATAAATGCAACCCCTCAGACAGTATTGGATCAACCTTACACATTGCACGAAAGGTGCCAGACGCAACCGGCCGATGAGAGAACAAACCATTGTCACACCCATATTTTTGAATCAACAACTCCACCCAAGGTTTCTGAGCATGGCTACGAATGTCCATGTAGCATTTCCCTAGAAGTGCCACATTCATGTCACGGGTAGTCCGAATCCCCAACCTACCAAATTTCTTCGGCACGGTTGCTTTCTTCCATGACACAAGATTTAACCCCCGGCCAGCGGCGTCCTTCCAAATAAAATTCCAAATAATGGTGTCTATTTTATGACAAGTGTCTTCAGGAAGCCAAGCAGTTTGCATAAAATGCGTAGAGATAGATGCAAGGATTGACCTTGCTAATGTAATTCTGCCTGCCTTATTCAAAAGACCTCTTTTCCAAGTGGACAATCGACCGGCTACCTTCTCTGTACCACCCCATATGCTTCAGGCCATTTCGTCTATTCTCAACATTGGTTTCACTAAAGAAAAATAATTAGTTGAGTATATGTGTAATGATATCATATTGAGGATGTTTGGGAGTCGGCGGATCCGCTAACGGATAGCAGAGTTGGAGAGAGAATTGTGAGAGAATATGCTATTTCAATCCGCTATATGCTCCTAAATCTACCTACAACCAATCACACCCATTATGAATTACGCAGTAATTTATGAAAAAATTAACACTTTAACCTATTAAGTTTCAAAATTCATCAAAATCTCTCTCTTTATTTCAATGGAAAAAGCTGGTTATCTAGGTTTTATTATTATTATTTTCGGTCATTTGGGCATAAAACCCTAACTAGAGATGATTAAAGTGTAAATAATTAATGTGAGTTCCACAAGTATTAATTAAATGGTCATTCACCTCCCATTTAACAAAAAACCCGACATTATAAAAAAACCCAATTAAGTTACTATGCAGACTATTTTTAGTCAGCATTTGCAGAGGTGTTGTAGTGGAGAGTTCAGTGTGCTACAATAATAAAAGTCCAGCTATAATACCAATTAATGGTGTGCAACCTTTCCAAACGAAGCCATTTAATGCAAATGGGAAGAGAATTTGTTTGTCCCCAATTAATGGATGATTATACCCAATTAGTGGACGCAATTAAGTGAATGTTTAGTAACTTCCAAAAGCATAATATATCAGTTACGGATATTTTGGTGATGCAATTTTGATACCGGAAAAAAAAGCAGGCCATTCGACGGGATACGGGCATAACTGATACATTACAGAACACGGTGGCGGCAGAATAATAGCATAACTGATACCATTACAGAACACGATGGCAACGGGATAAGAGCATAACTGATACATTACATAACACAATGGTAGCAGGATAATAGCATAACTGATACCATTACAAAACACGGTGGCAACAGGGTAATAGCATAACTGATACCATTACAGAACACTTTTATGTCAAAATCGTAATCCCAAAACACGTGTATGTCTATTTTTAACATGATACCATTACTGGATAAGTTTTCTCAAAAGAACCCCACACAATCTACACAATTAAATAAATAATACACAAAATCTGAATAAAAATTCAGACAATATCACTTTCCCAAAATATGTGTATGAATTATTTTATCCACAAATAAAGTCCACAATTACCGGAAGCAATAAATAGTAACATCCCTAGATTAAGACTAATTATTAACAATATAAAAAGGAAAGAAATTTAGAGAATACACTTCCATGTGGGAATCAAAGTCAATAGCATGATGTATACATGATAAAAACACTCAGGAAATGCAGAGGTCAGTACATGAACCTGTTCGAAAAAAACCCATATTATTCAAACAAAATTTCTGGTACCAAATGCAGTTGACCTGAGTTGTATGAGGCTCTAGCAGCTTAAGCAAAGGTTTCGGGTATGAGCCTTTATGTATGGAGAATTCTGCTTTGGGAGAAGTAACGATTCAACGCCCACCAGATCCTCGAGAGATTAGTCTTGGGCCCAATATGGCTTGAGAATACTCGGTACACACAAAAAACAAAATTTCTGCTATGATTTATATAAAACCCATTTTATTTAACAAAATTAAGGGTCGTGGGTTGACTAATTTAATTGAAGATTATAATATGCATATTAATAACTTAATCCTCTTTTATTATATAATTTTTTTTTTCCTTTTATTAGATATTAATTAAATTTATTATGCTCCAATGACTAAATTAGAGGAAAAAAAATTCAAACATAGAATAACTTTTTCAATTGAAACTAAAGAATACTACCACTATTTTGGTAAATTTTAAAATTTAAAAAAACTAATGTGTAAATTTGTCCCAGTAATTTAGTACTTCACTGAACTCCGTATTTATTTATCTTTGGCAATAGTAATTTTCGTTTGTTACTCCACTGAACTCTGTTTCTGCTAATGGTCAAATTCTTCCCCGATGTCCCATGAATCGATCGTTTCCACGACGAAACCCTATTTCCATTTGCGATCCCTAGAAGGTTTTTGGCTTCTCATTCCGATTCGCTGCGCAAGTATTTCTTTTTTCATTGGTAAGTGACCTCGATTGTTTTTCGTTTCTTTGCTCGTCGTTTCTTTTGTTTATTTTTTTATGAATCCAGAGAATGATTTTCCATTAGGATTTGGGAATTAACATTTTATAGGAACCGATTCATTTCTGTGGGGAGTTTTAGTATCATAGTTACGATCGATCCTTTTCTAATTATTGGGTTTGAGCCGAATGCCCTCGTTTTTCATCTATTTCCGCTTTATTGTTTGAAACAATGTTTTGGTAATTGTGCTAGTTTCTGTGTTCTCGAATTCCTTGTTAATCTAAATGATTACCCATTTGGGCTTCAGTGGATGCAGTTGCTTCAATTGAATCATTGAGTGACAGTTGAGTTGGAAAGAAAGTCACTTGGGATAAGCTCTCTCTTCAGCTAATTGGTGTACATTTGCTTAAAGACCTTGGCTTCGGTTTTCTAGAAGGCATCTCGAGAAATATTTTCCCAAATAGTTATAAGGATTGGAACTGTTTATTGTGCTTGTTACTGAAATCCTCTGTATTTAGGCTACATGCTTATGCATCAGTAGAATTGAGTGTTCAAAAGTTTTTAACTTTCTCCCATTGTTCAAGTCAGTGTGTAATATTGTTCCTAAAACTTCTTGATACAGTTGTTGCCGAATCAAATTCTTGATTTTGTTCTGTTCTAAGTTACAAGAAATTAATGCTCTAAAGTTAGATTGTTTTATTCTGTGGATGATGCTGTTTCATTTTTGTCATCATGTAAGCTATATTCTGAAAATTAATATGGGTTTTCATTTCGTTTCTTGTCAATAAGCTAAGTTATAATGAATCCCATTATCTAGTGAACTTGACATTTTGCTCATGTTTTGTTTTGTTGATTTTAGGCAAAGGCTCAAAGCAACAGGCAGGTCCAAAGTTCACCAAAGAATCCTCATACTGTTGATTTTTTTTTTTCTTCAAGCATAATCTTCAGGCAAACCTGCAGAAATGGCAATGACTGTTGAAGGTTTGTCCATCAGTTACTTATTGTATGTTGATAATGATTTTCTCTTTATTCTGGTGTTCATAATCCTTTGACTAAAGAATGCATCTTTTTCCTAGCTCTTCCTGCTAGCAATTTATAGATGTGTTGTGATATCCTGGGGTACCTACCTATGGTTTCAATATAATGCCAATCACATTTCTTTTGCTATTATTGCTTAATTATATTTAGTGTATTTTCATGTCACACTGCCACTGACAGGTGTTCACAATCAGGTGTAATTTATTTGAAATTTGATAGTTTAATCACATTTTTGGTGTTCTCTTTTGAGGTTCTTCTTATTAGTCATTGAAGAAAGCCTAATTCAAATTTCATATTGGATGTTTCTTTTGTCCACTGCCATCTGGTGACTCATGCTGTGTGATGATCTTCCCGGTGAATGCAGTGTAAGTAACAACCAATATGAGTTCGTTAATTTAATCTGATTGCCCATTGCTGTTTCAATTTTCATATCCCTGAAAGCCATGTGAATGAATTGCTGTCTTTTCATAATGTGCAATTGGTTAATAGAATTATTGTTCCAGCCTTGCAGGACTTGCCTTCATGTTTTCTAGCAGTATTCTTCTCCAAATTGTGGTAAGTTTGGATGCATATAGCCATGCCTGTGGCCACTGGTGTAACCAGATATTATGAATGTCATTAAGTGTCGTTTTGGGGCTGTTCTATCTCATCATTTAGTGAATTAGCTGCTTTGGGCTGTCTTTATGTAGTCACCCTCTGTCCCTCTCTCATTGGACAGAGGAGGCATCACATTAATATAATTCCTTTCAAGTTTCAATATTACACTTTGCTATAAATTCTTGTAACTTTTGTTTTTGCCTTTGGGTTGGTGATATGTTCCATTGGCATTGCATTTTATTTTTCCCTAAAACTGCATCGGTGCATCTTTCTATAAAAATATCAGTACAAACATACCCATGCTCTAATCTCTAATGTATTCTGTTGTAATGGTGGATGCAGGCTTGTGTTTTATACAGCAATTGGTGGCCGATGCTATCAGGTATGCTTCAACGCTTGTGCTTTTTGCATTTTAGGAATGATAATAGAGCATGGGTGGGCTACTGGTGTTGTTGCCTGCTGCATCCCCATCTGTTGCCATGCACTGTACATATTAAACGGAAAGAGTACATGTGCCCATTGATAAAAATACATCTACCTATAGAAGCAAATAAATATCGTCACATGAGGCAAACTAAATAATTTCAAAATAATTTGCCTCAGCAACAATAATTAATAAAATTTACATTTTCAATCTAAAGTAAGCATACGACTGTACGGGTGATATGTCTCTGCCTTTCTCTCCTTCCAGCCTGCTTTATATTTATTATGATATGAATGGCTTCTTTTACATAGATACCTTTCTGATGTTCTAGGATATTTTACAATGATTTTGGGAGAATTATTTTTACTAGAGGAATATCAGTTTTTTAGTACTCCATATTTCCCTATAGTGTCCTTACATTTAATAATAAGTCACATATACATAATTTGATTTGAGCTATAAGTTATGTTTGGGAAATAATTACAGTTTAGGATTTGGAGTTTAGAATTAATGGTGAAAATAGTTTTAAATTGAAGATAATTTTGAGTAATGGTGTTTGGTGTTAGAGTTTAAAATTAGAGTTTAGAGGTTGGAGTGTGAAAAGCTAAATGTTAGGGAGAGTTAGGGAGAGGTGCGTTCATATTTTAAAGTTTAGAGGTTAAAATTTAACGGTTATGAAAATTAATACTCCCTCCGTCCCTTTAATTTTGTCTCAAAACTTTTGGACAAGCCGTCCAATGCATCTATTTAATCGTTAAAATCTTACAATATGTAGAAGTAAAAATTCTATAAAATATATATTCTAAAACAATACGAAAAAACAAACCCAACAAGATCCCACTTGACTGTATTTTTTATTATATAATTACAACAAAAAAGTAAGTCACACATATAACATGGACAGTGTAAAAAGTCTAAATGAGACACAATAAGCGGGACGGAGGGAGTATTTATTATATAGATTATTTTAAACTATTTTTAGTATATACTAGTATTTCCCCCGCCCAATGGGCGGGAATTTGAAAATTGTGAATAAGAAATCGATTTTAAAAAATAAAAATTTTCAACTTTACTGTGTCGATTACATTCCCAAGTTCCTTAAACTATTTTAAGCATTACATGAATATATGTATATATTGTATAATAACCGAACAATAGGCAATATGGCACCATTGTTTAAAAGGCGATAGCGAGACGAGCCTCGACTCGAGGCGGTAGCTTTCCGCATTTGAGGCGCCGCCTCAAGCCCATCCCATAAAACATCCACCTTACCTGTGTCGAGGCGGTCGAGGCAGCAGAGGCGGGTGAGGCGGAGAAGAGAGAGACCACCTGAGATGAGCATCGCTGGGTTTTTTGGATAAGAAAGGAAAGAAAATACCGACTTAGATGTCTGGAGGCTTGAGCCGTTTTTGCCAAAACTAGGGATTTGTATATTCTTAGGAGGAAAGAGACGAATAGGATGAAGAAGACCGAAAGGATTGATTTTATTCTTTAATATAGGGCCCCACCAGATTTTAATAAACTTTATTTATAAAATATTACTAGGGTTCATAATAGCTGTATTAGGTATCAATAAGTATGGTTCAAAATATTTGAAAAGATATTACTAGCATAGTTATGCCAAAATAATTAAAAAAAATGATATATCTTAATTTTTCAATATATAACATATAATTTACGCATTTTTCAATTAACGCCTCAATTTTATGCCTCGGACTGCCTCGAGGCTTACGCCTCGTGAGGCGGTACAAAATCATACCGCCTCCAAAAACGTACTTTAAAACATTGTATGGCACTACTAATAATTTATAGTATATGCTATATGGAGTACAATTCTACTACAAACAATATTCTAAAATGAGAAAAAAAAAAATGAAAAATGATAGAGAAAAGACTTTTTACTCACGCTCTAATGCAATACATTGGCAAATGAAGTTTATGAAATCACAGTTTGTACGCGGTATTTGATAATTAATATTAATTCACCCTAAGATCTTGAGAAATTAGAAATTTTACAAAGATGTGGATATTTCCAAATTAAATTATAAAAATATAAGAAAATACTCTTTTGAATTAAAATTTAGAAATGATTGTGCAAAAAATTATTATTGAATGTATCTTCATCTCGAATTTCATAATAATATGATTTTGTGGGATGTATAAGCATAGTTCGATCAACTTATACTTCCTCCATCTCATTCAAATTGCTACACTTTCTCCTGACATGCATGCCGAGACATATTTTTAACGGTTAATAACTTAAATTGTACAAAAGAGAAAATTATAAAAAGTTGATATTATTAAACTACAAGATTAGATGAATCTAACAAAATTTCACTTGACTATGTTTTTCTTACATAACTATGATAAAGAATTGATCAAAGTTAAACAATGAATAGTGTCAAATAGTGTTCTGTAGCAATTACAACGAACGAAGGTAGTACAATTTGTATAATTTAGTTAATCTATTTGATACAAATATATGTTATCCATTGATAAATATAATATCAATATATAAAGTATTTAGTATTAAAATTTTTTATCGATCATATTAAATATATTTCAATTTATAAAATATTTGCTACGAATAATAACAAATATTGAAATTATTTTTAAATCGTAAATATTATATCAACCCATAAAGTTTTTGCTTCATATTTGGTAATATTTTTTATTCATAGTAATTAAAGAAATTAAATTATCTAATTTGAATTTCCGCTCATATTTGGTTTTACTATATTTTGAAAGTGCATTATGCTTTTATATACTTCATCCATTTTTTTTAGTGAAAAATGATTGACTTTTGTTATTGTTTATTATCCAACTTTGACTTATGTCTATTCAACATCTGTAGAAGAAAAAACATAGTCAAGTGGGATCTCATTGGATTCGTCACATCTTGTGGTTTTGAAATATTAAACTTTTAGAATTTTTACTTATACATATTTTGAGTTATTAAGCGTTAAAAATGTGTATTGGATTGCATGCAGAAAGTGAATATTGAGGATATAGGTAAGTTGCTGTTAATAAGGGGATTTTTGTGAGAGAGAATTGATAGGTTACTGTTCGTAAGGAGTATTGTTTTTATATATTATATAGATTATATAGATATAGATATATTATAGATATAGATATAGATAGATTTTAAAATGTTTGCTCCAAAACGCAGCCATATTCATAAAATTGGGCATTTTAGAGAAGTGGAAATTTTTTAATACTCTTTAGGTTTGTTTACTTCACATGTTAGGATTATGGCCCAAAATAATTATTGAAGGTATGGTAATAAGAATTTAGGTGCATAATTAAGGACCATTGTAATGGAAGGCTTTCATCACCCGAAGTGAACTTGTTCTTAGCCTTAAAAAATCACACTATTAGCCTTGATAGGCTAATTTTATTACAGCCACACATTCAACGTAAACATAGTCCTTTAGAAGATGGACTGTTATCTGAGACAACAAATTTGAAATTCTATCAAAGAAAATGGGCCGAGCAGTTTTTGTCTTCTGGCCTCTATATTATCTCCCTATTGATATTCAGTTATGCTCAAGGGTTATTTTTCATTTGTCAATTTACTGTATTCCTTAACTTTGTGAAACTTGGTTTTCCAGCTCTTATGTATGTTCTGGTGCCGATGCCCTGTCTTTTCTTTGGCGGTGGTTCCACGCAGTTCCTAATCAGTCGAGATGGTGGTGGGTGAGTACTGCTGTAGTTACAAATGCAGATGGGTATTTCTTTTGCCTAGTTCTCATGTACATTTACTGCAATTCTTTTGGTTCATTGCAGCTGGATGGATGCAGCGAAGTTTCTAACCGGGGCGTCTGCTGTTGGAAGTATGGCCATTCCCATAATCCTCAGGCACGCAGGCTTAATCGGGACTGGGGCAATGTTCATTGAATTCACTTCTTTCTTCATATTCGTATGCACTGTCCTTTGCTTTCATCGTGCTAGCCTCGACGACGAGTGGTAAGACCCTGTACATCTCTTGCCAGACAAATGACATTTAGCTTATTTGATAGAGAAAGTTGGCCACCAGTATTGGAATTGAGTGTTGAGGGCCAATAATGGACGATACATATCTAAACATGATGTACAGTTGAAATATTGTTGGCTGCGTTTATATCTTCTTACTTGTTAACATGATGTGATTTAAATGAAATGTAGCTTGCTGCTGCATAGTTGGATAACATTGCAAATTTGCGATGCAGTGCCAGTGACTTGATTATTATTGTAATTACGTTTGTTTACGTTGATGAATTTGAATTTAGCAGAGGATTTGGGAAATAAATAAAATTAAATGATTCATTTAAGGGGGAATTTGAATTCCACCTTAATTTAGAAATTTAGTAGAGATTATTCCACCTGAAAAAATAGGAAAATTAATATAAAATAGAAAAAGTAGATTATTCCACATGCAAAAATACAGGGTTGAGTTAGAGATGCAATTACCTTAGTTATTTTTCTAAAACTAGAGATATTTTTATAACGACGTGAAATGAAATAACATGTTACCCCTTAGGGAAAGAAAAAATGAGGAGGGATTGGGTGAGGGATTGGGTGAGAGTCTGGATGAGCCCAAACCTTCCGTTTGAAAGTTCAAATATTGATCATAAGGCTAAATTATGATCCATTAAAAATAGAGATTTGAATTGTAACTCATAAGCCACCAGTTCAAACTGTTTGAACTAAATCTAATTTACATCTTGCTGCAACTTATTTGTTTACTAGTGTTTAGTGTCATTTGATGCATAACATGCACAAGGGAAATTAAAGAAATAACCTGAAATGAACAAACACAAGAGTTATTAGCCGAGTTAAGGGAAAATTACAGAAATAACTTGAAATGAACAAACACAAGAGTTATTAGCCGAGTTAAGGGAAAATTACAGAAATAACTTGAAATGAACAAACACAAGAGTTCAACCGCAACCTACATTTGGTGATATCAATTCAAGAGAGCTCCATTATATATATTCAATAATTGGTTTCCAATATATTCAATCAATCCAATCTCCAAGCAAAAAGTTTTGTTTACCAAGATCCTTTCTTGGTGTAGATCCATCCAAAATTTAACTTCAACCCCTTGTGACAGCCAGTCCCAAGTTTCCCTTGAACGACTCGTGAAGAGATCCTCCTTGTAATCTTCTTTTGAGCGCAGTATGAATGCCTTGGATGATCTCCGCATTCGCATCATCAACTTCAAACAAAGTGGAGATGAAAACCCTTCATCGATTGTTGTTCAAGCCTCAATAACACAAAGATGAAGTGTTGAAATCACCACCAAAATATATGCCTCTGAATAGCAGAATGCTAATTTCAAAATGCGTATTTTTGGATGATGAAAGTGAATGATTCAAGAGTTATCTTTCATCGGCTCCAATGGAATCCTCCAATATGTTCGATAATCCTTAGCCATGGAAGGTCTATACTCTATATTCCACAATTAATCCATTCTTCCATAGCCAAGCTCATTCTTTGATAATGTTCCACAAAATAGATCCCTCTACCCCAACCGTTTGTAAACATTGAGATAGCTTCCAAAGAACTGTAGCAGTCTTTCTGTAAATACTTCACATCTAGAAAAGATTTATTGTGGAGTCCAAGTTTGAAGTTCGAAATCTGTTTGGAACATATTATACAGCAAACCTAGTTCTAACAAAATATGTACTCCTATATATTTCAACAGCAGTATATTCAACAAATGGCTAAAAGTGACATCATACTTCAACAATAATTTCAGCAAATTATAAACCAAGCTGACAGATATCCGCAAATAAATACGTCCTCTTAATTTTGCTTTAATCTGTATTCACAATATATTATAAATATAGTTTTAATTGAAGGGCAGAACACTAATGTTGGAGCGAAAATAACTCTTGTCCAGTGCAGACCATGTTCCCTTTATTAAAACAAACTCGTTTACTATTCTTATCCAAATCAGAGAGAGAAGAGTAGAAAGCAGTTTAACTGAATTCTTGAAACTCTTTCCCCTGTTTCAATTCTTGATGACCAAAATGTGAAACCCAGAGGGAGTTTCCATGTGGGCTATCACAAAAAAGTTTCCTCATTTCTGAATCATTATCCATGATTAAAAACAGACATAAAAACACACGCACATATATGAGATTGAGATAAAGAAGAAGATGTTGCAGAGAGCAGCAAGCAATGCCTATTCATGGTGGTGGGCCAGCCACATTCGAACCAAGCAATCCAAATGGCTCGAACAATGCCTTCAAGGTATACACAAATATAATTACCTAAATTTCTTGCCTCATTTCATGTGTAATGTTATTGTAATTAAACTGGGGGCTGTTTATTCAGACTAAGGAGTCATAAAAATCGAATCTTTGGATATACAATTGCTTGAATAAGTTAAGAGTTTCTACTCAATAGAGGGGAAGTGTGATTATCTAATAACTAAAACTGCAGTACAATTTTCATAGATGGTGAAATTTTGATTCAATGATTAAAGATAAGAGTCAGTAGTTATCTAGGAAAGATCTTTTTATGTAATAACCAGTTGTGATTGTTGTTGCTCATCAGATATGGAAGAGAAAGTACAGCACATGCTGACCATGATAGAAGAAGAGGGTGACTCCTTTGCCAAGAGGGCTGAAATGTACTACAAGAGGCGTCCGGAGCTCATCATCACCGTCGAGGAATCTTACCGGGCGTTCCGGTCCCTGGCTGATCGCTACGACATGCTGTCGAAGGAGTTGCAGAACGCGAACCACACGATTGCCACCGTGTTCCCCGACCAGGTCCAGTTTGGATTCGAGGATGATGAGGACTTCCCGATGTCCAAGTTCCCCGTCGAGATTCCACCCATGCCCGCCTCTGCATTGCCTGCACCTCCCAACGTCCCACAGGTGCCCAAGTTCCCCGAAAAGGACTTGAAAAGGCTTGTTTCCGTAGCTGCAAAGCAGTTTCAGACGAAGAAGTCGTTGAGAGCGCGGAGCCTTATTGTTGGGGAGGATGAGGCCAAGTCGGGGTTGAGTAAAGAGGAGGCGATCGAGGAGATCAACAGGCTGCAGAAGGAGATACTCGCGTTGCAAACGGTTAAGGAGTTTGTGAAGAGCTCGTATGAGAGTGGCGTGGTTAAGTATTTGGAGATTGAGGACCGGATCACTTCGATGCAGAGGAGAGTCTCAAGCCTGCAGGATGAGTTTGATATTGGCGGCGTTATTGAGGATAATGAAGCGAGGATGTTGATGGCTGAGGCGGCGCTCAAGTCGTGCCAGGAGAAGCTGGCGATGCTGCAGGAGAAGCAGGAGAAGGTGAGTCGGGAGGCCAAGGAGGAGTATAAAAGGATTGAGGCCGCATGCCAGCGACTGCAATCGCTCAGGCAACGGATTTTGCAAGGGGAAACGGTTGAGGATAACGCGAGTACTGTGACCGAAGAGAGTAAGAGAGAAAGCTTGAGCAAAGATTGGCCTGAGTTGATGCAAGAAGTGAAGGAGATTGAGCTGTTGCTCGAAAAAGGCAGCGGGGAGAGCTTGGAGTTGGCCTTGGATGAGAATATGACGATGGCTCAGATGGCGGAGAGGATCGACAATCTGGTGAGCAAAGTGATTGGATTGGAAACAGCCGTGGCGTCTCAGGCAGTGGTTGTGTGTGGTTTGAGAACGGAGACGGATGACTTGAACATACAGATTCGCGCGTTGGAGGAGGAGAAGGAGAATGAGATCAACGACGCGGATAAATTGAAGACGAGGGTGAGAAAGGCCGAGGAACAACTGAATAAGATCCAGGATTTGAACAAGAATGTCGAGCGCCAGGACACTAGCCTCCAGTCGAACTTTGCTGAGGCGCGAAGAGGCGTTGATCATCTGTCGGAGAGGCTAAGCAGTGTAAAACCAGATGAAGACATTGCAGATGAATCCGATGTTTCTCCTAAGGCCGATGCTGGATCATCTGGATCATCGTCTTATGCACAAGACAACGATGATGAACGCGAGGATGAGCCGAATGCAGGCAAAAACGACTATACAGAGGATGCAAAACACGTCGATGCTGTTGCACCGGCTTCTGATGCATCCGATCCACAACAAGGACAAGTGAAGAACATCAGGAAAACCGGATCTACACTATTGGATAGAAAGCCGAAGGAGGTGCAGTTCAAAGTGGACACATCCCAAAGGGCTGATGACGACGCCCAACCATGGGAAAACACAGAGAAAATCCAAGAGTGGAATTGGCAAGAGGTGCTCCTCAGCGGAGCAGAAGACCGCGAAAAGATCCTCATCAAAGAATACACCACACTTCTGAGGAACTTCAAAGACCTCAAGAAGAAGCTCCACGAGGCAAACGATGAAAGGGACAATGAATTCGACGTAACTCTACATATAGGAGAGCTAAAGAAAGCCCTCAACAAAAAGGACGAAGAGAACCGGTGGCTCCGCGAAAAGCTCAAGTCTTTACAAGGGGAAGAAGACATCACCATCACCACCGAAAGTGCAGACGAAGAGATCAAGTCAATCCACATCGACAAACTCCCAAGCCTATCAACCATCGAAGCCAAAATAAGGTCGGAAATAGACTCGATCCTAGACGTAAACCTCGAGTTCTGGTTCAGCTTCAGCACAGCAATCCAAGAGGTGCAGAAGTTCAGGACAGAAGTGCAAGACCTGCAGGACGAAACCTGGAAGATCAAGGACAAAATAAGGCAGGACGGCGCGACCTCGGGGCAAGTGAAGTCCGAGGTGAAGGCAATCTACAAACACCTGAGGGAAATACAGAGGCAACTCCAGGTCTGGCAGGATCAAAGCGCGCCGATGAGGGAAGAAATCAAGAACAGATTCACAGCACTGTGTGGGATCCAGGAGAGGATCAGAAGAGCCTTGAAGGAAGGCGTGAAGGGGGACGAAATCAGCTTCGGGAGCCATCAGGCGGCCAAGTTCCATGGAGAAATAATGAACATGAAGCAGGAGAACAACAAGGTGAGGGAAGAGCTGCAGGCGGCTGTAGACGTTGTCCGAATGCTGCAAATTGACGTCGGGAAATTGCTAAGCCAGCTGAATAATGAGTACGGCATTGGGGATGGATACTGCGGCGCCAAGAATAATGTGGCGCATCCCAAGGTGCCTTTGCGGTCATTCCTGTTTGGGAAGAAGAAGAAGTCCAAGACTTCACTTTTCTCGTGTATACATCCTCATATGAGGCATCTCACCGCGAAATCAGGCGGCGGCCGGACTGTCAACCGTTGATGGAGGAGAATTTGGACTCTGGATACGGTACAGGTGGGGCAAATATAGAACAAAGGGCTGCTCGACTATGATGTCGTCCTGGTAATGACCAACTCGCCTAAAAGCTCGTGGAGGAAGAATAGTGATTTAACATTTATGTATCGATTTGAACCGATGTTGTGCGGATTTTATGTACATTATGTGCAGGAGAAAATTGTAGTAGTTAAATATTATTGTAGTAGTAGAAAATTCTTGGAATTTTTTCCTCAGAAAAGGCCAAAATCGAACTCAATATTGTCATCCCAAGAATCGAAATCCTACATTCTAATTTCTACGATCATTATATAAATGAAAACAAAAATTTTTAAATCAAATTTAATGGTATATATAATAATTTTTTAAATTACATATTTTTCTTTGGGATGAGCCGTAGCCAGAATTTTAATTACATATTTGATGGTATATCATTATGTTTCAAGAATATGAAGTATCACTTTTTTTTTTTTGGATAACAATGACGTGAAAACGTCGGCTAAGGAGGAAAATTAAGAAAAAACTACATAAAAGGGGATGAAAGAGAGAAGGAAAGCAGTAAAAAATAAAAACGCTGCCTAATATCTCGGAAACCAAACTCTCGCCAAATCAGCCGCAAAATGCGGTCGAATCTCATCTGGGAGAAACGCCCAGGTCGTATAGAACTCAGCTGAATGAGCCCCACGCTTTGCCATTGCATCTGCTACCATGTTGCATTCCTGAAGGATATGCGGACAAGCATAGTTCGGATGCATACTCAAGAGATCCTGAATATGCCTAATAAGCGGAGCTAAAATATGAGCTTGGGATACTCCATGTCGAATTAGTCGAAGAGCTTCCTGGGAGTCAGAAAAACACCTGGCCGACCCAATGCCATGATGGTGAAGAACAACCATCCCGATCCAAATACCATATAATTCTGCCACTAAATTGCTTCCCGTTCCTATAGAGCCATCAAACCTAACCACCCATTGGCCATCACCAAGACGAACAACACCCCCAAAACCGGCCGGCCCCTGGATTACCAAACATTCTACCATCCACATGTAGGAGGATGCCCGAATGGCAAGTTGGATTCCACAACACAATCCGAAGAGTCTGAGAAATTGGGGGCCGCCCAAAAGCACGATCAATCGCATCTCCCATGAAGCGTGCTTTACGAACCACCGCATGAGCCGAGACGGCATCACCTCTCATACAGAAAGCATTTCGGCCTTGCCATATATTCCAAAAGAGAGACCAGCTGAAGCCATTCCATTGCTTGCAGAAGCGCTGCATGAAACTTAGTAGCGTATCCGATGGCTGGGGGTCTGGAGGCAGCTGCAAACCTCCAATATCTTTCCATGCTATCCTCGCCCAAGGACACTTAAAGAATGTATGCCAAGACGTTTCCTCAGCCGTCCCACATACCATGCAGATCGGTGTCGCCGCCATACCACGCTTATGTCGAAGAGCATTTATAGGTAAGGAGTCATTCACAAAGAGCCAAAGCAGGATCTTTAATTTTTCTGGCGCATGGATCTTCCAAATCCACGAGTGATGCTCATCATGTGGAATACCCTTAAGCTGTAGCAGCCAAGAATATCCACTCGCGACCGTGTACACACCCTTGTTATTACCCATCCAGCAAATTTTATCTTCCATCATATGATGAAGAGGCGGTGGGCCAAACCCTTGGATCTCCATTCTGATTTGAGTGGGGATAAAGGTCCAAAGCCTCTCCAAGCACCATCTAGAACTATTGAACACGTCTCTCACCTTCAGGTTGGTCTTAGAAATCTGCACAAAGGGGAATCGCGAGCCAATGGAACCAATCTGTGAGCCACTTCGCATCCCAGAAATTACAGTTACCTGAGCCTAACTGCAAGCGATATCCAGCAGCCATGAATGGAGCAACCTGTTGAAGGGCCCTATACGTTGGCGATGCTGCTGGCCGTTGAGGAAGAAAACCATTATTGCATCGATACTTTGCCAAGAAGACTTTCGTCCAAGCATGATTCGCACCACATATAACATCATGATATAGCTTTCCAAGAAACACTATATTCATGTCTCGACTTTTCTTTAAACCTAGACCTCCCATCTTATGAGGTTTCGCCAATTTCTCCCATTTAACAAGATGAATCCCTTTTCCCCGAGCATCATTCCAAATAAATTTTTTGATCTCTCTATCAATAGATTCACATATGGATGTTGGAAGCCACATAATTTGCATCACATACGAGGCGACAGAATTAAGGACGGCTCGAGCCAAAGTGATGCAACCTGCTTTATTCAATAGAGCCCTTTTCCACGAACCCATCTTAGCGTGTAAATGCTCCACAAGGAACTCCAAACTCGTAGCACGAATGGATCCAGATGTGAGAGGAAAGCCAAGATATTTGACTATATCTGTAGCAAATCGAACATTCAAAATATTTTCCAGGTGATGCACTGTACTAGGCGGGACTGAGGCCGAAGTGTAACACCCCGGTTTTTGGTCACCCAGGTCGGGATGTCACCGCCACACCTCTCTAGCAAGACACGGCTTCTCCGAGCTCACTAAAGAGATGCAAGGCTATGGTTTTTCAGAATTTAAAATATTCAAACAGCCCATTCATATATAATTTAAAAATAATACATCAAAGTTGCAGCGGAAAATAATATTTACATATATAATGCAGCGGAATTTAAATATAGGGCCAACATGGCCTAATCACGGGTTAAACAGGCCCGTTCATGCAAGATCTAGTCTAATACAATAACTCAAAATAATATATCTTCCCAAAATTCCCATGTATGCATATGACGATGCATAATTCTCAACTCTGTAAGAAAAATGAAAAATATGGTTTGGTCAGCAAAAACTTGCTGAGTAAGTTAACACGTACATGTTTATGAGGTTTCAAAGCCTTTAATTAAATTTAAAGGAAATATGTGCATAATGTAATCTACTCATTTAATAATAATTTAATCGCATAATTTAAAAGTCATGGATTCCATACGATCTTAAATATAGCTTGCAAAGTAATTAAATAAATTGCCATAAATATAAAAGCACAATTTAATACAGATTTAATTTGGAATTCTCGCAAACTTCTCGTTTTATATCTTTTAGAGATCACCATCGCTAGGACTCTTATGTCCGCCAGCCTTACGCCTGGGCTCTTATGTCCACAAGTATCATGGTCGATCTTTTAATTAGAGTTAATCCGTCCGCTAGCCATACGATCAGTGTTTCGCTAGGGCTCTTACGTCAACCTAGACATACACTTGGGCTTTTATGTCCCAAGCCGCAGAGAACATTGACAGTATCTAGCTTAGTCATAACCCACAATATTTTAACCTTCTCGTTTCGCGTATCTTATTTCAAAGAATTTCTACTCGTTTCAACCTTAAAGGCTAATTTCACCGTTTCAACAAGATTTCAAGATTTGACTCGGTCAACCACAGTTTACTCTAAAATTCATTAAAAATCGAGTTTAATTCCAAAAATTCCGATATTTTACCACTGACTCAGAAACATTGAGATGAACAACTTTTGTGTTTTAAATTTTTCAATACAAGATACCTAAACAGGTCAAAAACGTCAATTTTCATCCTATCACAAATCTGTCCGAATTTCGTGTACAGCAGTTCAAGATTATCAAGATCTACCATAGCAAATCAACTCCAAACTTAACGAAATTTTACAGACACCTTCTTAAGACATTTATCTACAACTTTCATGTTCGGCTAAAGATCTAAATCGGTCTAGAACTAATGTAAAAAACGTGATCAAGATCGGACCTAAGTTCTGTCAAGAATTCAAGATCCAAGTTTCAGCAGTTCGGTTTCGGGTGGATTTTACATAACAAAATGTCTCTAAAAATTCTGAAAATTTTTCAGTAGATAGATCTAAGTCTTAGTAATGTTTTTTGTGTTTTAAGTTTTTCCGTTCGAAGACGTTTAAAGGTTTGGAAAAATTCGACAAAACTGTTGCGCTGGTAGAAAACATACGTTGACAGATTTTTGCAAGATTCGATTAAGCTTTTAGGTTTCGTGTTTTAATTACTCCCAAAACCATGTAAGTATTAATTTACAGATCTATGGATGTCCGGGATCGTCGATTCGGAGGCGTGGCTTCCAGTCCACCGTTTATCTCCTTGATTCGTCGGGTTCTTCGTTCTCGATCCGGATCGGGGTTTAGAATAGAAAAAGGATGAGGTTAGGATTCGTTTTCGAATCAAAAATGGAAAGAGGAATAGATCGGATCTTACCAAGACGATAGAAGACCCCAGATTCGTCCAAGTCAGTCCCTCCTCTCGGTGTTGTGCCTCCGACGACTCCGGAATTAGAATTTTATGTGTAGAGAGATTTCGTAGGGTTTTGTAAAACGTTTGGGGCTGATTAGGATGGTTATTTATAGATGAAAAGGACCTAAAGGTCATCCAAAGGCATCCCTAGGATGTCTTGAGTCGCAAGGTGTGCAACCGAAGTCGAAAAATCCGATTCGGGCGAGTAAATCTCGCACGGGGCGTTTCTGCCAGTTGGCGCGGTCGGGGCGCGGTCCCAAGCCATCCACCGCGCGGCCAGCGCGCCACTCACGCCTAGACTCCGGTCCGTGCGGGTCGTGCGATCCGTCGCGCTTTTTCTCCTCTCTTTCGGACTTCCATCCCTCTATGTTCTCGGATTCGGATTTCCGGGATATCTTCGGGCTCCTATTTCCTATCATCATTTTATTCGGGTCTAAATTTACATGTGGACTCGAGTTATTGAGTCCATCGATGTTGGGTTCATGTGTGACCATTTATTTGACTAAATTGTCTTCGGCTTCCCGGGTTCTCGGAATTTTGATTCCTTTTTAATTTAAATTCCATTTCTCATATGATTAAATTTATTTATTGATTTGCTGAATTTATTTATTGTATTTATTTTATTTATTATATTTATTTTATGTTGGAAAATTCTCGAGTATTACAGTCTACCCTCCTTAAGAATCAACTTCGTCCTCAAAGTTGTGTTTCGGCTTTTCTCGCGCTAAGGTCTTTTGTTTATTTTATTATTTTGTGACTGAACTTAGAATTAAAACTTCTAAGCTGCCTACGTACCCTATAAAGGGATCAAGCCATAACGTAGTTCAAAACAATTTGAATTTGTTTATTTATGATTTAGGATACATCTTATCGAATCGAACTCCGAAAATAAATTTCTACGGGGTATCACACGAAGCCAGCGCACAAGACTTCCTGGAATTAATCTTAAGCCCTGATTGGCTAGCAAAAGTCAATAATATCCTCTCCATGCAATTGATACTTGTATCCGAGGTACCGGAGAGCAGGAGAAGATCATCGGCAAACATGAGGTGTGATATGGCCGGCACCCCTCTTTCCAACGAAACTGGGTCCAGTCTCCAGTCGAAACTTGCTCCAAAATAGATCGAGACAATTTTTCTATGACAATTAAAATTAGATAGGGTGATAACGGATCACCTTGTCTAATTCCTTTAGCCGGCGTGAAGGGGGAGAAGGCCTCACCATTCCAAATGAGAGAATATGTAGGTGATCGCACAAAAAAAAAAATGATGCAAATAATAGATTACGGAAGCCCCATTTCAACAAGACACTCTTCCAAGAAATCCCATTGAACATTATCATAGGCTTTTCCAAATCAACTTTGAGAAGGATAGATAGTGTCCTTCTACTCCTATTCTTGAATGCCGAGAGTATTTCCTGAAGAATGATCGCATTACTAGCTGTGCCCCGGCCTGGGAGAAAGGCCAATTGAAATCGACCGATATATTCTTGAAGCAGCGGTCGCAGACGATTCACTAGAAGTTTTGTCAAAATTTTGTAGCACACATTGCAAAGGCTAATAGGTCTAAACTGTCGAATTTCTCTCGGAATGCCAACTATGGGAATGAGGCATAAATAAGTCGCAGCCAGTGATTGTTCAAAGGATCCACATGCAACTGCATCCCTAACAAACTGAACGACACTATCCCCAACTGATTCCCAATACATCTGATAGAATATAGGCGGAAATCCCTCAGGGCCCGGAGCCGAATAACCCTTCATGTCCTTGAACAGCCAATTTAACTTCGGCAACACTCACCTCTTGTGCTATGTTGCTTTCAGGACCGATGTTAGGCAATTTAGTGAGCACATTAGGGAGACAAGCAGGCCAAGCCAAATAGGGGAACAGAGAGCCAAAATGGAGAGTTGCATGGTCTTTAAGAGCATTCTCATTCGTTACCCAAGTACCATCAACTTCCAGTCCAACAATATGACTTCGTTTCCTCCTGATTAATGTTTGAGTGTGAAAATAGCGAGTGTTGCCATCCCCATGCCGAACCCACTTATCACGAGACTTCTGAAACCACAATATTTCTTCTTTCTTAAGAACATCATCAAGATCTTTAGATAGCTTCTTCTCCAACAAGGTAAGGACCGTCGAATCCACCCTATTCTGAACTCTTCGAATCCCTGCCAACCGACGCAAGATTCGATCCTTCCGACGTTTATTATGGCCAAAGTATACTTATTAAAATGAATAGAAGCCTCCTGCATTTGTTGTAGTCAGTCTCTGAACAAATGTCCCCCTCCATTCCAGGCAGCATCTACTACAAACTTGTAATGTGGATGAGAGGACCAGGCAAGCTCCCACCGAAATGGCTTCCTTCCCGCGGTGCCACCAAAATGAGCACACCGCATGAGTAGCCCATTGTGATCCGATACTCGCTTTGGAAGTACTTCCACCATTCCTCCTGGAAACATGGACGTCCACAGTTCATTAGCAACAGCTCGATCAAGCATTTTACGTGCCAACGGACCCCCTGAGTTATTGCGTTGCCAAGTAAAAGCTTCTCCCACCGTGTGAATGGTTGTAAGATTACAATCATCTAGCATCTCTCGAAAGAGTCGACACCTCATGCGATCATGTGCTACACCCCCCGACTATTCCATATAGAGTATATCATTCCAATCTCCAATTGCAAGCCACGGACCGTCTATCATCATACTAACATTTCGTATGTCCTGCCAATCACTTTCCCGATAGCTAGTGTTGGGGTTTGCATACACTGCCGAGAGGAACCAAGAAGTATTACCACAAGTAACTCGTAGGGTGATAATTCGAGGCTTCATAGATAAGACTGAAAAAGACGCAAGTAATCCTATCCTGTGGAGAACCCATATACCACCAGCGTGTCCATCACATTCATTCACATGAATGATCTCATAATTATTTCTATAGAGCAGCACCCAAAGTCTTTGGAACAAACCTCGTGGTTCCAAAATGATCAAGACCGACGGTTGATATGTATGCAGGAGATCCAATAGGTGGCGTTGAGTGTTAGCATGCATGGCGCCATGGATATTCCATGCAAGCACGGTAAAGTCTCGGAACTCTATCATTGGGAAACAATATCAGATTGATATCGTGTCCCCTGCTCAAGATGAGCATCCTCCTTATCATTGCCATCCCAAGCCAAGGCTAAGAATGGATTATGCTGCGGTGACTTATCAAACCCTTTGGAACCCACAAGATTCGAGCTCTGGCCAACCTCCAGCGTCTGTTTCAATCGCTTGCTTTTAGCTTTCAATCACTTATCAACATTATTGTCCACATCATTAATAATAGCTAGTTACTTGCCCTTCCTAGTCGGATCTTTACCTGACCGAACAAACTCAACCCTGCTTCTAACATTTGCTTGAGCTGTAGGCGGGCCAATAGATACGGCCTTTTGTTTATTCACCCCCGGAGGACGGGGCGGGCAGGAAACCATGATCCAATCGCCATGGGTTGCTACTCGGGAAGTCCCACTATTGGAAGTTAACAAATTAGAAACCCTAACCGGCACATGGTTAAGATTTACTTCAATATTACCAATATTTGATGCCAAATTAGTATCCACTGGATCCGCCCTATCTCCCCCCGTATCTTAATTCAAATCTTTTTCTTTAGACAAGACAATCTCCTCCGGATTTGGTGTATCCTGTTTATCTCCGGCCACCTCCTGATCCTGCACAGCGTTTCCGACCAATGCTTCCTCCAATCCAGCCTCAGGGTTAGCAACATCGTGAATATGATGGGCACACGTAGCAAGGTCAAAGCGGAAGCGACCACATTGTGTACAAATATTATGGAGTCCTTCATAACCCACTTTTAGCCAATCCTCGTTAACCATAACTCGACTAATGAATGGCTTACTCAAATCGATCTCAACACAAACTCGTGCAAAGCGTTCCCGCTTCACATCTTTAGTATTGATGTCCACGCGCAACGGCCTACCGACCATACTGGCAATGAGCATCATCATCTCTTCTTCATAAAAGATCGGATCCAGATCCGGAAAACGAACCCATACAGCGGTTTTTGTAATTTTTCCAGCCGTTGCATACGTATCCTTCGACCATGGGGCCACTGCCAGACGATGACGAAAAATAGACCAGGGATCATCAAAAAGAGCATGACGTCGATCTTCCGCAGAGGCAAATTTCGCAAGAAAATACCCCCGATCACCATCCACTAAACTGAAGTGACTTTTAGGTTTCCATAAGGCGACAAGTCGATCTTGCATGACTGACAGACTAAGTTGTTTTCCAAAAACGCGAACTACTAGCGCATCCATAAAAAGGCACACACAGGCGGTCCACAGCAGCATCATGATTTTGAATCTGAGGCAATAACGGATTTCCATCCACCAGATCAAAAGCCACCAATTCGCTGAACGGCACATTGATTGCGGCAGGAGGCTTGAAAGAAGAGGGTCGAGGAAGTACCATATCCCGCAAAGAAGGTTTATATGCCGACGCTCCAGGGTCATCAGGCACAAGTGGTGTTGCATTGCATGAAGGAGGCAGGGAGAACCCAGCAGAAGCGGCGTACATCGTATTATCGTAAATATATAATAAAATAAATACTAAAAAGTAAATATGGTATATGTAACACCCCCATTTTCCATATTCTTAATTTACGCGGTGAAAACCTCAAATAGGAATCCGGGATTGTTACCACCACGCTTCTTAATTAAGTTCGCTTAGGCCTGACCCTAGCTATATAACTTAATTAATTGACGCTAAGACTAATAAAGTAAACTACTATAACATGCTTAAAAACCATAACTTTATTAATTACAAAATACTAATGCATCAAAGTTTGCAAATATGTGACAACTAAGGCTTGTCGTCTCCAAAATAACTTGACATAATATTTTAAAATTTAAAATTAGTCTTTAAGTAATACTCCCTCCGTCCCAGCTAAAATGTCATGTTTGACTTTTTGGCACTGTTTATTTTTCAACTTTGTCTCAATTATATTATAAGTGTATATTTGAAAAATAGTCAAGTTGGGTCTTGTTAGAATTGTATAATCATGTAGTTTTATAATATATATTTTACATAATTTTCTATTGTGCATATTTTGAGATATTAACAGTTAAAAAATGCATTGGAGTTGTCCAAAAATCAAACAAGACAAGTTAAATGGGATGGAGGGAGTAGTATTATATATATACATATTATATATTTATATTTTTACAAAGTTTGAATAACACGCCCGTGCCCGTGCTTCAATCATCACCACATATGTTAAAATCTGAAAAGAGTGCATGCATAATTTATCAGCACACCGGCTGAGTAAATAAATTTTATACTATTTGGGACAAAAAACAAATAACGACTCAAGCAGTAAATGGCATGTCAAACCGTTTAAATTTGATTCTATGTCATGTAGCTCGATTATGATGTTTACACCCGCGGTATCTCATAGGACCTAGCATGCTTTCATAATGACCGAAGTCAAGACTATAAATGTACAAGGGCGGCCCTCCCTTGCATCCATAAATGATTGTGAGACCATTGGCCTAACACAATCCTCTTCATACAGCTCTTACGAAGATAACCCCAGTTTGAATATATCCCGTAGAATAATATCATCTCAATAAATTTACATGCCACGCACTGGAAGTATAATTTTTCACATGCATGGCCTAGCCAAAAAATATTTATACTCATAATGGGGAATATCCTTGCATAAACTCATTTGCATGAATAATTCTAAAATTATTAGAAAAATAAGGAATTAAACATGCAAAAATTAAACTTTAGGAGAACGCCCGCGGAATATAAATTTACTTACAACTTTCTAATGATGATAGCTACTTAGCTGCCTCTAAATGCTAGAACTATTGCTCAATTTTTTTATTTTATTTTATTTTATTTTACTGCTTACATGTGCTCCCCCCCCCCCCTCCATCTGTTTCCTCACTTTTCTTTTTCTTGATATATTTATGGTCATCCCAAAATATCTATTTATACAGGAATGAAATGTTACTGTTTATTTTTAGTTATTTATTCTATTCCTCTCCATCTGATGCAGATATGTTCTTTTTATCTATAATGTGTACGAGCCCTCCCCATTTTTTTTTCCAACCAAGCTGTCTCCTCTGCAGTCTTTTTTTTTTCTTTCTCTGAATCACTATCCTACACACATTTAAGTTTATTTTATTTTTTTTATTGTAATGCACTAATTATTGCTGCATCCCATTGTTATTATTATACTAATATGTATACTTTGTTGAAAAAGTCTTAAATCAAGGTGTGAATGTCTTTAATGCTAAAATCTATTAAGTAGGCTACTTGTAACACCCCAGATTTGATAACCCAGGCCGGGATGTCACCGCCACATCTCCCTAGCAAGACACGGCTTCCCGAGCTCACTAAGGAAATGCAAGGCTTGTGGGTATGTAAAAGATTTAAAACATTTCAAGATTTAGTCCGGAAATTTATAATACTTAATACGATAGTAGTAATCATCATGCACGAAAAATAAATAGAGTAAATGCAGCGGAAAGCAAATCACGGCCAACATGGCCAAATCCTCGGGTTTAACAGACCCGGTAAAAACAGTACGATGCAGAATTTAAAATGTCCGTTATGATTTCCCCCAAGTGCATATGCAATGCGTCACTCGACATACTCTGTAAAAAGGAAAATGACAACGGTTGTCAGTATAAAAATATACTGAGTAAGTTAATCCCTAACTAACAAATAAAAGGGGTTACAAGTGTTTAAACTAAAGATTTCGCTTACCGTATGAGAATTTAAAAATACATAATTTATGAGCAGCGGAAAAACATGATTAAAGGGCTTAATCTTAAAAGCGTAATTTAAAGCATAATTTAAGATGCATAAACTTTAAATACATAATTAAAGACATGATAAATACGATTTAAGCATAATGAAACACTCACACAAGTCTTTTACTTTTCATCCCGTAGACTAAGAAGAGGACACCATACCGGGAGATCACTAACGAGGCAATCTCAACATAGGACCACTAACGAGGCGGTCCAAATAATGGGAGACCACTAACGAGGCAGTCTCAAAGATAGTAGGACCACTAACGAGCCGATCCAAAAAGATAGTAGGACCACTAACGAGGCGATCCAAAAAGATAGTAGGACCACTAACGAGGCGATCCACAAATACAGCGCGCGAGATCACTAACGAGGCAATCTCAGATAGTAAGGAGACCACTAACGAGGCAGTCTCAAAGATAATGATAGTATGAAGATCGGCTCAGCCTAGTGAACGGGATTTTTCGAAAGTTCGTATTTCAAAGTTATCAAATGATCGATATCGCGTTTTCATAGTTCGAGTTTTCTCAAGTTCGAAAAATCTTATTCGAGGCAGTTTACGCCTTTCTTAATTAAAAATTCGTCGTTTCTCCAAAAATTCTAAAATTTTTACAGTAATTCAAAAACACACACACGAACAACTTTCATGTTTTAAGTTTTTGGAAATAAGGTTCCGAAGCGAGTTGAAATTCGAGTTTATTGCAAGGAATAATTTCTGTCTTAAAAACTGTTTTCGTCACAGGTTCGTGCAACGCCGATTAAAAATTCATTTCAAAACCAATCGATGTGAAATTTTTACAGTAACTACACAACATGTTAAGGAACAACTTTCATGTTTTAAGAATTTGGAAATAATGAATTCTTGGTACTCAAAAATCGAGTGCAACTCGCTGCATACTCGCGGCCCTTAAAACAATCTTAAAACAGTTCTGAAAATTCGGCCGTTTGGCATATCAAATGAACACCAAAATCCGTGAAATTTAATATGCATAATCTAGACACAATTATCTACAACTTTTGTTTAGGAATGCAAAGTTAAATCATTCGAAAAATGGGTGAAAAACATGCATCAAGTTGAATGTAGAAATCTGTCACAGTTTTAAAACGTTCGGGTTGTCAAAGAAAGTTTACGGCGTGATTTGGGATAGCAAAACTTAATGTCAACGGCTGAAATTTGGACACAAGATAGACAAAGGTGTTAGGAACAACCTTTATGTTGAAAGGTTTTCGGTTTGAATTCCCGAAGGTCGAGTTTTAGGCGAGTCTTTAAAATTGGACGAAAATAGGGTTTTTGAAAACCGATTTTTGTTACAAGCCTATATCTCGAGGTTTAAACAACAAACAACCACGAAAATTTGTGAGTAAGGTTTTAACTTACTTAGAATGATGATAGGGTCGTTGGATTGGGTTTCCGGACGTCCTAGGGTCACGACGAACGACCAACTTCTCCGATCGCTTTTTGTTCGTTTTCCGACGGGAAATCGTAGTAAGGAAAAAGGGTTAGAATATGAGTTTCTGAGATCTATGGACGAATTGAAACTTTGTACAATAGCTTACCAAGAGTCTAGAGGGCAGGGGCTTGTCCCGGTCGTCCCGTCGTCGCCGGAATACTTGCCGGAAAGTGGTGTCGAAGGAGTTTTGAACTTGGAGAGGGAATTGAGGGTGGAGGCTTGAATGTTTTCTGAAAACCTAGGGTTTGGGGCGCCCCTAGGGTATTCTTAAGCCTTCCCCAAGGCTGAGATTCGATTGCCATGGTTAGGGGTATTGTTTTTGGCAAGAAAATCGCCATGGAAGGAAAGTTTACACTTTCAGCACCTCTGGCGCGCTGGTGGCGCGCACCTAAGCTTTTGCCCGCGCGGAGCACGCGCGACCAGCCTGGAGTCGCGACGTCTCTGTCCGCGCGGTGGCCGCGCGGCAGCGCGCGGACAGCGCGGGCCGGCCGGACCGGCCGGTTCGGCGGTCCGCGTGTTCCGTCGGGTCTTCCCTCGCTTTCCCCTATCGGTTTCCTACGTGTTAGCTCGATTCCCTGGGTCGTCTCCGTTTCGGAATCTTCTCCTTAAACTTGCTACGAGTCCGGCTTATCGCTCGCAACATTTCCGTGTCCTAATTAGCCTAGTCTAAATTGGTTCCAACTCCTCCTATCGTCCTTGTGATCTAATTCGTGATGTATTTTGTGATTTATTTCGTGACTGAACTTAGAAATTAGTTCCAAGCTGCCTACGTACCCTGTGAAGGGATCAAGTCATGACGTAGTTCAAAACAATTTGAATTTGTTTTTCCTCGGGTGTTACATTCTCCCCCCCTTAAGAATACAGTTATGTCCCCATAACTGTGGTCGGGTTGTCTTGGAAGAGGGCAGGGTAACGTTGCCTCATGTCGGCTTCCAATTCCCAGGTCGCCGTTTCCGTCTCGTGGTTGGACCACAGGACCTTGACCATCTTTACAGTTTTATTCCTTGTCACCCTTTCCTTGTAGTCGAGTATTTGCACCGGGGTTTCTTCATAGGTCAAGTCATCATCCAATTCGATTACGTCCGGTTGGAGTACATGCGACGTGTCGGGCACATACTTCTTTAGTTGGGAGACGTGAAACACGTTATGGACGCGTGCTAGTTGAGGCGGCAGTGCTAGCCGGTACGCTAGATTCCCCACTCTCTCGAGGATCTCATATGGCCCTATGTACCGTGGGCTCAGTTTCCCTCGCTTGCCAAAGCGCATTACGCCCTTCATCGGTGAGACTTTCAGCATGACCTTGTCACCGACTTGGAATTCCAAGTCCTGCCGTCTCACGTCCGCATAACTCTTTTGCCGGTCCTGAGCGGCTCTCATCTTCCCCTGGATGACCTTAACTTGCTGAGCCATGTCCTCCACCAGTTGTGGCCCTACTGTCATTATTCGATCGTTCTCTTCCCAACTCAATGGGCTCCGGCATCTTCATCCATACAGTGCCTCGAAGGGCGCCATGCCGATGCTCGCATGGTAACTGTTGTTATAGGAGAACTCGATCAAGGGTAAATGGTGCTCCCAACTTCCCTTGAATTCCAACACAGAAGCCCTCAACATGTCCTCCAGCGTTTGTATTGTTCGCTCCGTCTGTCCATCCGTCATAGGGTGGAACGCCGTACTCATTTTTATCTGTGTCCCCAGAGCTTCTTGCAGCTTGGTCCAAAACTGGGAGACGAATCTGCTATCCCTATCCGAGATGATGTCATGTGGCACCCCGTGCCGGCATACCACATTGTCTACATATGCTCTTGCTAGTTGGTCCATTGTCCAAGTGTCCTTCATCGGGATGAAGATGGCGGCCTTCGTTAACCTATCCACGATCACCCAGATCTTATTCATTCCCTTTGGCGAACGTGGTAACCCTGAAACGAAATCCATGGAGATACTATCCCACTTCCAGCTTGGGATCTCCAATGGCTGCATTAGTCCTAAGGGCTTTTGCCGCACTGGCTTGATCTTCTGGCAGGTAAGGCACCTTGCCACGAATTCGGCCACCTCTCTCTTCATGTTCGGCCACCAATAATTTTTCTTCAAGTCCTTGTATAGCTTATCCCCTCCGGGGTGAACCGAGTAGGGGGTGCTATGGCCTTCCTCCATCACCTTCTTCTTCAGATCCGCGGACTCCCGCGGTATACACCATCTTCCCCTGAAGCGGATGCTCCCGTCCTCGTGAATCTTGAAATCTACTGCCTTTCCTTCGGCAATGCTTCTCCTTATTTCCTCCAACTTTTCGTCACTCGACTGGGCGAGTCGTATCTCTTCGAATACGGTAGGGCTTACTACCATCGCGTTGACGACCTCGGTTACCGTACCGGGATGCACCAGTTCCAGGCTTAATTTCGCCAAAATCTCTGTACAATTCGGCCGGTATCACCAGTGAGTTCGTGACGTGTTGCGTCTTCCGACTCAAGGCGTCGGCCACGACGTTGGCCTTGCCCTCGTGATACGCGACTTCCAGGTCGTAATCTTTGATCAGTTCCAACCATCTCCTCTGCCTCAAGTTCAGTTCTCTTTGCGTGAATATGTACTTGAGGCTCTTATGGTCGGTGAACATCCGACACTTCCGCCCATAGAGATAGTGTCTCCAAATTTTCAGGGCGAACACGACCGCGGCCAGTTCTAGGTCGTGCGTCGGATAGTTTTGCTCGTGCGGTTTCAGCTGTCGTGATGCGTACGCTATGACTCTTTGATCCTGCATTAGTACGCATCCCAGTCTTTCTATCGAGGCGTCGCTATACACCTCGAAGTCTCCATCCTCTGATGGTAACGCCAACACCGGCGCCGTGGTAAGTCGTTTCTTCAGCTCCTGGAATGCGGCTTCGCACTCGCCAGTCCAGTCGTACTTCTCCCCCTTCTTCAGCAGTTGGGTCAATGGGCGGGCGATTTTGGAGAAGTCTTGGACAAATCGCCTGTAGTAGCCTGCCAGTCCGAGAAAAATTCTTATCTCCGTTGGGCTCTTCGGTGGTACCCACTCAGTTACAGCCGAGATCTTTGTCGGGTCTACCGCCACTCCGCTGGCGGATACGATATGCCCAAGGAATGTTACTTCCCTCAGCCAGAAGTCGCATTTGGACAACTTCCCATATAGCTGATTTTCTCGGAGGATCCTCAGCACTTTATGTAAGTGCTCGGAATGTTCTTCCTCGTCCCTTGAGTAGACCAAGATGTCGTCTATGAATACCACTACGCATTGATCTAATAGTCCTCGGAACACGTTGTTCATGAGGTTCATGAACATTGCCGGGGCGTTCGTTAATCCGAATGATAGTACTGTGAATTCGTAGTGTCCATAGCGAGTCCTGAACGCTGTCTTTGGGATGTCCTTCTCAGCAATTCGCAGCTGATGATATCCCGAACGCAGGTCGATCTTGGAGAACACAGTAGCTCCCTTCAGCTGGTCGAACAGATCCTCGATTCTGGGCAACGGGTACTTGTTCTTGATAGTGACTTGATTAAGTCCTCTATAGTCGATACACAGTCGCAGACTCCCATCCTTCTTCTTGACGAACAAGACCGGTGCTCCCCATGGAGACGTACTCAGTCTGATATATCCCTTTTCCAGCAATTCTTCGAGCTGTTCCTTTAGCTCCTTCATCTCCGGCGGTGCCATGCGGTAAGGAGCCTTTGAGACAGGTTCCGTTCCCGGGATGAGATCTATGGTGAACTCGAGATCCCTCTCAGGGGGCATGCCAGGAACGTCCTCTGGGAACACATCCGGGTACTCTCTCACCACCGGAATGTTGTCTATCTTTACTCCTTCAGCCTCGAGGTTGTGAACGTAGCATGCGTATAGCGCGTGGCCCTTACGCATTAGGCTACCTAACTATAGGACGTTGACTATCTTGTTAGATTTCTTAGGGGGTTGAGAGTAGAAGATGACTCTTTTCCCCCTACTTTTCGACAGCGTGATCTTTTGCTTTTGGCACTCGATCACGGCCTTATACCGAGTTAGCCAATCCATTCCTAGTATGACGTCAAAGTCTCTGACGTTGAACTCTACTAAGTTTGCGAAAAACTCTACGTTCTTTATTACTATAGGTATTCCATTGTAGCGTTTAGAGCATGCTATTACTTCTCCAGAGGGCAGTTGGATGCCTAAGCTAATTATCTCGCACTTAGGTAGATCTAGTTCAGTTACGACTCTCGAAGATACAATCGAACAACTGGCTCCGGAATCAAATAAGACTCTAAGTGGAGTACTTAGAACATGGAAAGTACCTGCCATCACGTCACCCTGCGCGGGTATGTCAGCCTGGTTGATCACGTTCAACCTCCCCATCGGCCTCCCTTGATTGGCTAGCTGGTTTTGATTTGGAATTGTGTTTTGCTGCTGGTTCGGAGGGCGTTGGTTCGGATTCGGAGGAGGCCGATATCCTTGATTGTTGCCGTTCCTACCTCCCTGGTTGAACTTGGAGAGGGAATTGAGGGTGGAGGCTTGAATGTTTTCTGAAAACCTAGGGTTTGGGGCGCCCCTAGGGTATTCTTAAGCCTTCCCCAAGGCTGAGATTCGATTGCCATGGTTAGGGGTGTTGTTTTTGGCAAGAAAATCGCCATGGAAGGAAAGTTTACACTTTCAGCACCTCTGGCGCGCTGGTGGCGCGCACCTAAGCTTTTGCCCGCGCGGAGCACGCGCGACCAGCCTAGAGTCGCGACGTCTCTGTCCGCGCGGTGGCCGCGCGGCGGCGCGCAGACAGCGCGGGCCGACCGGACCGGCCGGTTCGGCGGTCCGCGTGTTCCGTCGGGTCTTCCCTCGCTTTCCCCTATCGGTTTCCTACGTGTTAGCTCGATTCCCTGGGTCGTTTCCGTTTCGGAATCTTCTCCTTAAACTTGCTACGAGTCCGGCTTATCGCTCGCAACATTTCCGTGTCCTAATTAGCCTAGTCTAAATTGGTTCCAACTCCTCCTATCGTCCTTGTGATCTAATTCGTGATGTATTTTGTGATTTATTTCGTGAATGAACTTAGAAATTAGTTCCAAGCTGCCTACGTACCCTGTGAAGGGATCAAGTCATGACGTAGTTCAAAACAATTTGAATTTGTTTTTCCTCGGGTGTTACAATTGTATACACATGAATGTCCACAATTGTACTCATCAATGATGCACTCAACCAATATGCCTATAAATATGTATTCATAGAAATAGGATATGGCGATGCAGGTTATTTATCAGACCCACACGAAGCCAAATCTCTAACAGGATATGTTTTTACTTATGGCGAAACTGTCATCTCTTGGAGGTCAATGAAGCAGACTTTAACTGCTACTTATTCTAATCATGCTGAAATATTAACGATTCATGAAGCTGCCGAGAATGTGTTTAGTTAAGATCAATGATTTATCATATCCTGAAGAATTGTGGGTTGACATCCGAGGAAAAGCTCTCTTCCAACAATTTTATTTGAAGATAATTCTATTTGCATAACACAATCGAAAGGGGGATACATCAAAGGAGATAGAACAAAATATATTTCACCAAATTCTTCTACACTCATGATCTTCAAAATAATGATGAAATCAAATTGCAACAAATTCGATCAGAGAATAATTTAGCAGATCTATTTACCAAGGCATTGCCGACTGCAACATTCGAGAATCTCGTGAAGAAAATTGGAATGCATCGGTTTCGAGATTTAAAATGATGTCCAAATCATGGGGATCAATAAATACAAGAAGACCATACTCTTTTTCCTTCACTAGGTGTGAATGTCTTTAATGCTAGAATAAATTAAGTAGGCTATTGTATACATGTGAATGTCTACAGTTATCTCATCAATGATGCACTTAGTCAATCTGCCTATAAATATGTAAACTTTCATAAACAACGTATTGATAAAAACAAAATACTCAAACCACGCCATCTCCACCAACAACACTTCCATCTCCAGCAGCAACATGTCCATCTCTAGCAGCTCCAGCAACATCACGTTCTGCTCTAGTGTGGCCCCTAGGTATCAGTTCCAAACCATAACAACATATTCTAAAGACCTGGGGGATATAGGAAAAGTGTGGCACCACTGTAATTCCTAAAAGTATTAATATCCATTTCAAAACTTCGTAAGAGCCTTTTTCAATTCCGGTTTGATACGAATCAGGATTGCAAACATGGACTCAATATTATGAGCGGCGCAACCACCATAACATGCCATTTAAAAGCTAAAACACACCGGGCCTCAAGCAAACCACGCCCCCTTAGCTCTTCAATGGTATTATTGTAGATTTGCTACTAGCAACGAATAAGCGATATATCCGCCAACAAAGGACCATATTTCCGTTCTTCGATCATTTAGGACCGACTCTGTATGATTTGAAATAATAGCCAAAATCAATGTCAAGGGAAGGGGGAGTATGGTTCCCATGGCTAACATGATTCTCTGGACGATGGGTTGTGAACGTTCATTAGGAAGGAACAATAAAACAATTAGCAACATAAGAAGATAAAAATGTAAATAAATAAAAACAAAACAAAAAAGCATACTAGAGCCATGGGTTTTCATCTCCTTCTTCAGCAGGAGGGGGAGGGGATGGATCATTGTTGATCTCAGTAGGGTGCTCGGGCGTCGGTGCGGCATGATAGGGCTGGGGAGTAGGTGGTGCACACATATTCACACAAGAAACCACAACGACACCTAAAAATATACTCTATAAATAAACTAATGATGGAGAATTACAAGAGGACACCATTAATATCAAGGCAGAGGTTAAGGGTGGAAATAGATCAGACTACCCGATAGGGGCCTACGGCCTGGCCTATTTTTGACCTGGCCTGACCTTTTTACCAAATAGGCTAGGCTTGGGTACTTTCAAAGGCCTGTTTAGCTATATAGGTATAGGTTATGCCTTATAAAAAGCCTACTTAGCCTACTAGGCCGGCCTGTTTAATACTCCCTCCATTTTTTTTTGTTAGCTACTGTTGACTAATGGATACTGTTCACTTATATACTTTGACTTAAAGTTTTCTCATGGTTATACAAGTTAAAATATGGCCAAGTGTGATCTTGTTAGATTCGTCTCGTCTTGTAGATTTTAAATATCGAACTTTTAGAATTTTTACATGTACCGAATTTGAATTATTAATAGTTTAAAATTGCATTGGACTGCGTGCTGAGTGGGTCCGTAGCTATCTTTAAAAAACGGAGGGAGTATTATTTATATATTTTTTTATAATTTATTAATATTATTATTTGTTATTTATATAATACTCCCTCCGTATTCAAAAAATTTTAACATTCATTATTTTCACGCAACCCAATACACATTTTTTAAGAGTAACATATCAAATTTTATAAAATAAAAAATTATAAAACTTTACTATTATAAAAAACTACGTGATTGGACGAATCTAACAAGATCTCACTTGACTATGTTTTATCTTATGTAACTGTGTGAAAAAATCGAATCAAAGTTACTCAATGAATAGTATTTACTATTCAAACGTCAGAATTAATCAAATACGGAGGAAGTATTTATATATATTTTTTTAAATTTTTTTGATGAGCTTAAATAGGCCATTTATAGGCTTAAAGCATGACCTATTTAATTAAAAAGGCCAAGCTTAGGCCTATAAACAAAGCCTATAAAAGGCTAATAGGCCGGGCCAAGGCCTTTCAAAACTATAGTAGGTCTAGGCCGTACAAGACCAAGACTGGCCTATTCCCACCCCTAGCAGAGGTGGACTCAAAATCTTTGAACAATCCAAAATACAGAGAATTATCATAAGAACCCATCAGTAGATTTAATAATAGCAATGAGATATACTTCTCAGCTTTTCTGAGCTTTCTGAGCCATGTAGTATTCTGCCTAAGACGTTCTGAGCTTTAATAAATGCCATGTAGTATTCTGCCTTTATGAGCTTTTAAATTTCGCATTTCTCAGCTTTCTCATCGTTTCTTCTCAGCTTCAATAATAAATGGCATGTATTTTGCCATTCTGGACTCTCTTCTTTATTTCACCCAATTAGAACATAAGACTTCTCCATCTTCTCCTCTATTTTTCTCATTTCTCATCTTTCTCCCCCACCTCTCCACCTCCAAAATTTTCCATTATTAGCTTTCTTCTCTGTTTTTCATTTATTACAAATTAATACATCTCTTCTCACCCACCTATATATATGGGAGAAATCAATCCAATTGCCATCCTGAATCCATGTTCAAATCCCTCTTTATGGGATCTTTGCACAATCCTGAATTCCCTCATACTCCTCAGCACTATCCTGCCGCGCACCCTACTGAGATCAATAATGATCCACCCCTCCCCCTCCTCCTAAGGAAGAGATGAAAACCCATGGCTATAATATGGTTTTTTTTGTTTTGTTTTTATTTATTTACATTTTTATCTTCTTATGTTGCTAATTGTTTTATTTTTCCTTTCTAGTGAACGTTCACAACCCATCATCCAGAGAATCATGTTAGCCATGGGAACCATACTTCCCCTCCCCGTGGCATTGATTTTGGCTATTATTTAAAATCGGACAGAGTCGGTTCTAAATGATCGAAGAGCGGAAATATGATCCTTTGTTGGCGGATATATCACTTATTCATTGCTAGCAGCACATCTACAATACCATACCACTGAAGAGCTAAGGGGGCGTGATTTGTTTGAGGCCTGGTGTGTTTTAGCTTTATAATGGCATGTTATGGTGGTTGCGGTGCTCACAATATTGAGTTCCATGTTTGCAATCCTGATCTCGTATCAGACCGGAATGGAAAAAGGCTCTCACGAAGTTTTTAAATGGATATTAATACTTTTAGCAATTACAGTGGCACCACATTTTTTCTATATCCCCAAGGTCTTTAGATGTTAAAATATAGACAGGAGAAGAAAATAACTGTAGGAATAATATAATTTAGATGTGAGGAGAATTATTCAATAGAGAGATGATATTTGTATTTGATTGATATTCAAAATGGACAAGCATACTATTTGTACTAGAACCCACATGCATCAACATTTAATATTTAATAGGTTCATTTAGATACATTCATTATATTAAATCTAATTCATGAATAAAGCTAAACAGGTAGAAGTGAATGCATCTTATTTACTGTAAATGAAGATGAATCTAGCTCATACATGAATTGATTATTATTAAGCACATTAATTTCAACATTCTCCCTTAATGTGCATGTCTTGAACTCCCAGCCTTGCTAGAAAATAATTGAACTTGTCCTTTCCCCATACCTAAATCTTGCTTGCCTTCAAGCATAAGTGTAACACCCCAGTTTTTGGTCACCTAGGTCGGGGTGTCACCGCCACACCTCCCTAGCAAGACACGGTTTCTCCGAGCTTGCTAAAGAGATGCAAGGCTATGGTTTTTCAGAATTTAAATCATTCAAATAGCCCATTCATATATAATTTGAAAATAATATCATTACAGTTGCAGCGGAAAATAATATTTACATATATAATGCAGCGGAATTCAAATATAGAGCCAACATGGCCAAATTACGGGTTAAACAGGCCCGTTCATGCAATTTCTAGTCTAACGCAAAATTTAAAAACAAAGTATTTCCCCAAAACTCCCATGAATGCATATGATGATACATACTCTTCAACTTTGAAAGAAAAGGGAAACAATATGGTTTGGTCAGCAAAAACTTGCTGAGTAAGTTAACACAGACATGATTATGGGGTTTCAAAGCCTTTAATTAAATTTAAAGAAAACATGTGCATAATACCCCATAATTTAATTTATTTATCTAATAGTAATTTAATTGCATAATTTAAAAGACAGGGATTTCATAAGATCGTAAATATAGCTTGTAAGTAATTAAATGAATTGACATAAATTTAAAAACACAATTTAACCGGAATTTAATTTAAACAAATGTCTCGCTTCGTTTCTTTCACAGATCACCATCACCAGGGCTCTTATGTCCGCCAGCCTTACGCTCGGGCTCATATATCCACGAGTATCATGGTGAATCTTTTAATAGGTTCATTACGTCCGCTGACCATACAATCAACATGTCGCTAGGGCTCTTATGTCCACTAGCCATACACTTGGCTCTTATGTCCCAAGCCGTAGACAAAATTAACAGTATCCAGCTTAGTCATAAACCCCAATGTTTTAATCTTCTCTTTGTTTAGAAAGACCAATTTCCCAAATATAGTAAGTTTCTCAAATATACTATTTCAGGACGCTATCGCTCCGATATCATTTAAAATCCTTTTCAACAAGATTTTCAAGATTTGACTTGGTCAAAACCACTGTTTACTCCAACATTAATTAAAAATCGGTTTTAAGTCGGAATATTCTGAAATTTGACCGGTGTCTTGAAAACACAAAGATGAACAAGTTTCATGTTTTAAGTTTTTCAATCCGAGATACGGAAGAAGGTCAAAAACGTAGATTTCCATCAGGTTGCAAATCTGTCCGAAATTTTCAATAGCAGATTCAAGATTACACGATCTACCATAGCAAACCAACTCCAAAATTGATGAAATTTTACAGGGATATACTTAAGAATATATCTACAAGTTTCATGTTCAACAAAAGATCTAATTCTTCCTATATCTATTGTCAAAAACGCCAACAAGTTCGGGCCAATAATATGTCAAGATTTCAAGATCTAAATTTAGAACAGTTCGGTTTGGAGTCGAATTCTGATATACCCTACAGAAATTTCTATACGTATCAAACCCTAATCCCGGAGTCGTCGGAGGCACGAAGGCAAGAAAGGAGACTGAGTTGGACGAAAATTCAAGACTCCCGTCGTCGTGGATCTCGGAGGGAGAACGAAGGACTGGAAGCCACGCCTCCGAATCAACGAGCCGGAACGACCATAAATCAGTAATTTAATGCTTACATGGTTTGGGAGATTTAAAAATACACGTAATCTGAAGATCTAACCAAGAACGTAAAATCTGTCAACACGAAAACCCTACGGCGCAACGTCTGTGCACGAATTTTTATAACCCTTAAAACTGTCCAAACGAGAAAACTTAAAACATGAAAAACGTCCCTAAGACATAGATCTATCTCCTGTAAACATTTCATAATTTTTCATCGTGTTTTGATATCCGAAAACGACCGTGAACAGACCTGCCATCGATTTAGATCTTTAAACGGTGTTAGATTCTTTATCCGAACTTGAGGTTGATTTTCACCTTAGATCTAAACCGATTTAGGATTGGTGTTAAATATAAGAATTGTAGATCTATACGTTAAGAAAATCTCCGTAAATTTTTGGAATTTTTTGTTGAGGTTAGGATGTTTATTTATAGATGTAAAGGACCTAAAGGACGTCTAAAGGCAGCCCTAGGATGTCTTGAGTCGCAAGGTGAGCAACCGAAGTCGAAAAATCCGGATTCGGGCGAGTAAATCTTGCAACGGGCGAATCTGTCCGATGGCGCGGCCTTGGCGCGCCGTTTAGCCAAAAAACCGCGTGGCCACCGCGCGACCCACGCCTGGACTTCGGTCCGGGCGGGTCGTGCGATCCGTCGGGCATTTCCTCCTCTCTTTCGGACTTCTATCCCTCTATGTTCTCGGATTCGGATTTCCGGGATATTTTCGGGCTCCGATTTCCTATCTTAATTTTTTTCAGATCTAAATTTACATTTGGACTCGAGTTATGGAGTCCATCGGTGTTGGGTTTCCATGTAACCATTTATTTGATTAAATTTTCTTCGGCTTCCCGGGTTCTCGGAATTTTGATTCCTTTTTAATTTAAATTCCATTTCTCATCTCTTATGATTCTTTATCTATTTATCACGTTTATTTATTTATTTATTGATTTTATGTTGCAAAATTCTCAGGTATTACAGTAAGTCCAAAAACTTAAAAGAAAAACCTACATTCAATACCAATATTCTCATCCAAGCGTAACCAAGCCGTCCAACATCAAATACATCAAGCCACACATAACTCACCAAGATAAAGTGTATGCCCTCACTCTCAAAAGTGTTTGGGCAATTGAACTCTCAAGTGATGAATCAAAAAGACAATCCCATAGACTTGCTTCAAAATCACATCTCCCCTGCTTATAATATTCATATTCAATGCATCAAATCAAAGGGTCCTTTATTTAGGTTATAACGTGGCCATGGCTAGGGGTAGGAAAAGGGATGAATGGATAATGGGAATTGAGAAACCATCCACAATAATCACACTACAAGCCAAACTTGTTGCAAAAAAAAAAAAAAAAGAAATCCAAACCACGCTACAAAACTATAAAAATAAGCATATGTAGCTCTTTTTTTCTTCCGATTTTTTCCCAATAGCTTGATTTCACGTTATTAGAGGATTTTAAAGCACGTTAGCGTAATCTGTGGCATGAGTGAATTTGTTGGTCAAGAATTTTAAATTTTGAAACTTTGTGAATTGTGATCGAGTGGGATACCTATTATATTGTTCTCGAGGGTAAGTGCACTAGGTGGAGCTCGTTGGGCGCCCCCTCTCGTAGCCAAAACGGCAATTAAGATTATGTGATCTTGTGATGTAAGAGGCTATACTCCTAGATGTATCCGTATGAGTTATCTAAGGCTCCGAAGTGTGTTTGTATAGAGTCATTGCATTCATTACCTTCGTGGGTACGAGTCCCAGAGGTTGGTCCCAAGGGTACGTCCCTAGGATCTTTATATGTTGAGTCCTTGTGGGTGATAGTCCCAAAGGACGGGGTGTCCTCGATCATAATGAACATTGGTAAAAGAACTTTCGGCATGTGTAAGATTTAAATATTCCCCTATGATTAAATATCCGTCTTTTTAAATCAAAATCCTATTTTTTACACTCTTTTAAAATTTCCAAAATTTGTTGTGTTGTGTATTAACTTACACAGTACCTTTGTACTGATTTGTTGTTGTTGCATTTTTTAATTTTATTCTTATTTATTTATTTTTTCAGATTTTCAAGAGTAAGCATTGTACTGGTGGGATGGGATTTTCTCTTCAAAAGACTTGTCGCATTTTGAACTTTTAAATTTACGCATTGAACTTTAGAATTATGTTTTGGCCTTGTTCAGCTTCCGCACTATACTTTATGCTTGGTAGACTTTTAAACTTTGTTTTAAATTCGGGCATCATTTGAATTATTTTTAGTGTTTTAAATAATGATGCGACTTAAGCCTTTGCATCTTTTTAAATGAGCTCGATTTGATCGTGTCTTGTTTAAAAGGGTGTGACGGTGGCGTCCCGGCCTGGGTGACCAAAACTGGGGTGTTACACCCAAATAACACAATCTAAGAATTGAAATAAGAAAATCTCATTAGCAAAAGTCTAACAAATTAAGAAGACAAAGGGAAAGCTATTGTTACCAGACCTAGGGCTGTAAGACCATCTCCAATGGTCCCTTATAATTTAAAATAGGATGACATCTTCTGTCCAGCAATACCCTAAAGCCAAACCTATTTTAAGTTTTATGAGTTTTATGAATAGTAAATACTCAAATTTGAGTTTTCACTATTGACAAACATATCCCACTTTTCGCAATTAAATTAATTGCAATCTCATCCCTCCAATTGTTGCAAATTGAATATTGATCTAATTTTATACTTCATACAACTTTTTAATAAAATTTATTTTATATTTAATTAGATTAAAATTTTTAAGGTTTCTTTATAAAATAAATTTTAAACATAAAGATAACTAAATTTTTAAAGTTTTGGTACAATCTTAGCACTTAAAAAAATTACATTAGCATACGAAAATATAATTAAAAATAACACATCTTAAATAGTTAAAAAAACGTACAATATTAAACAAATAAATAACTTCGCAAATGGAAAATTAAGTTAATAGTCATCTAAATCAACATCGGATCCTCCAACATTATTGAAATACGAAAATATGTTCCGCCAATTAGTGTAATTCTTATTCTAATTATGTAATTCTTTCTTAATTGATGAGTATTGAATTTATTTGGGGTTAATGTATAGTTTATAAGAAATGTAGGGTATGATTGAAAAGATAAATAAGTTTGTATGGGGAAGAATATATAGAGAATATTCTTTTGAATTTGAGTTTAGTGTAAATGGTTGGAGATAAATTACTGTTTGATGTGACATTTACTGTAAAAGGGGATTGAGTTTGGTGTTGGCTATTGGAGATGGTCTAAGTAGCAATGAGGATTGTGTTGGTTCCGGCGCAGAGCATAGTGACAGTGGTGGGGGCACGCGATGATGGTGGGATGGACGACGGTTGCTCGCGTTGGCCGTGGAGGCGATGCGATTGTGGTGGCGAAGGGAATGAGAGGAAGCGAGAGAGGGACGAGGGGATATGGAGGGTAGGGCTGGTGGTGATCGGAGGACCGAAAAACAAGAGAGAGCGGTGGAGGATGAGGGCGAATGAGAGAGCGGCGGCGGAAGTGTGGCGGTTAAAGGAGGAGCCACGGGATGGAGCGGCAGAGAAAGGGAGGAGCGGGACAGGGAGGCGAGCGAGAGAGGATGAGGGAGAGAGAGGAATGGCAGCGCTGTCGGCGGTGCCTGGCTGGTGGGCGAGCGACGCTCGGAAGTGGGGGGGGGGGGGGGGGGGGGGGGTGGTGCGGGGCGCTATGAAGGCTGAGAGAGGATGGTGAAGTTTGGACGGTAATTGAGGGCTTAGGGTAAAATTGAATTGGGTGTAGAGTTTTGGGGTGTGAATTGGGTAAAAAGCTCAATTGTTGTAAAGTGACAGCCATCATTGTCATGCTTAGGCATGGTCATGACAAAGTGGTCCATAGCAAATTGTGTTTTATTAAGCCTTGAAATCAGTCCACCAATTACACCCTAAGCATGGTCATGGATAAATATCCTATAATATGCTGAAATTGAGTGATTTTTTCTTCCAAAATTTAGTAGCTCATCTCCACTTTAGTCATGTTCATGACCAAGCTTAATAAGGCATTCTGAAAATTTCTTCTTCCTCCCAAAACTCTGATTCTCCACGATTCACCTATAGAAAAAAAAAAACACACCACAAATTACTCAAGTCAAAGACATCACACTCAAAACAAAATAAGAAAAATGGTAATTATTTATTTTTATATCTGAACTATTTTCAAAGTATCCATTTATATACCTAAACAATTTTTTGGAAAAAATACACCCCAACTTTAAAACCTAGAAAATTCATATTCCTCCGTTAAGTAGCCGTTAAGTCTAAATCTTCCGTTAAATAGCTATGGATAAATTGTTCTATTCATATTTTTATTAATCTAACCAGTTGACCCATCCATATACCAAACCCAATATTCAAGCCAACCTTTTACCCGTCCACTTGCCCTTCTACAAACCCTCCAGAATTTTGTTTGTTCATCCCCTCGCCTCATCCCTGTTCTCAATCACTGTTCAACATTTAAATGGAAGCCGCATCAACAACAAAATTGATATGGGTGGTAGCCTTTATCATTCCCAAACAGCTAGCGGGTAATAAGCGAGCAAGCGATTCCACACCTCCATAACTTTTACCATGGAAAATCCGGCGAACACTTCCATACGGTGCCAAGGTTTGGTTTTTCACCCTGAAATTTGTTTATTTATTTATATTATTTCATAAATTTTTGTGGAGTTATGCGATACTATGAGTGATCCTTCACATGAATAATGATTTATTGTTTAGAATGTCACTGCAACCCAGATTTGTTATAGAAATTTTCTTCTTACTACGTTCTTTTCAGTTTTCAGCTAGTCATTGGGGTATGAAGCTTGAAGAGTGCGCGGTGCCATGGGAGCACATCTCCTCGGCAGTAGTGGAACCAGCTATTCTCCTTCCGTAGGTAATCTCCTCTGCTAATTCCACGCTTTTTCTTACTGTTTAATCTAATTCCTGCTTCAATAATTCATCAATCAGGAACCAGTGCAAGTATGCGGGCCAATTGGTGGTAATTCTAGCTTTTTGGCTCTCGAGTATGTGAGAACTCCATATCGTAAAATCGTGTTGTATTGTGTTTTTTTTCCTTGAGATACGTTTATTCGAAGAGGTTATTGCTGCAGAGAGTGCTGCCTATATGCATCTTGACGATGGAATATTCTTATGAAATGATTTGTTTTATGCTTTAAATCTCTGAAAATAAGAGTACAAGATTCCTGGATAATCCACCATTTATAGATAATTGAAATATTGAACACACAAGTTTTAAAGTAACGGGATATTGAATGCCTTCCAAAGGATTTGGTGTACGGCATTGTCATCAAAAGGCTGTTTTGGTGTACGTTTTTTCCTTCTATTCTTGTCTGGTTGCAGAGATGTAATGGCAGAGATTGAACATGAAGATATAGCTATCATGAGCCTGATCAAATCCAATGAATCGGTATTATGAGTATTTGCTCATCTTAGTATCCGTTGACTTTATTTTTCTTTTTGTCCAATTGGAGTTAAGAAACCGCTTGAAAGTTGGAATTGAATAGATTCTCTGTACGTTTTTTGGAATTTTACTCTCATGCTCTAGGTTCCTTCCTTGTGGTCTTTACATTTGTTGTTTCTTTGCTGCTTTCATTTAAATGTTGAACAGTGATTGAGAACAAGAATGAGGCGAGGGGATGAATGGACAGAACTCTGGAGGGTTTGTGGAAGGGCAAGTGGTCGGGTAAAAGAGAAAGGTTGGATTGTAGATTGGGTTTGGTATATGGATGGGTCAATGAATTAGATTAATAACAATATGAATAGAGCAATTATCCGTACCTATTTAACGGAAGATTTAAACTTAACGGCAACTTAACGGAGAAATATAGATTTTTCTAGGTTTTAAAGTTGGGGTGTATTTTTTTTCAAAAAAATGTTAGCTAGGTGTGTAAATGGATACTTTGAAATAGTTCGGGTATAAAAATAAATAATTACCTTAAGAAAAACACACAAAAAATCAACAAAAAGCTTGGGTTGCCTCCCAAAAAGCGCTTTTCTTTATAGTCTTTGTCAAGAATTTCTTCCCAATTCTTTCAACCAATCTCATAAACATCGGATTCCCCAAAATTTTTGACATTTTACTTTCCTCTTGTACCCAACACCATTCAAATTCATGTCACCATGCTTATCTCTTAATATTTGAACCTACTTCTCCTCCTTACTAGAAGGAAGAACACATTCAATTATATCTGGTGGATCATTAAGCTCATAAACTTTCTGTACACAAGGTTCAACAACATTAGCAACACATAAAGAGTTAGAATTTAATGGGGGGTGCTTCACAGCATCAAAAATATTATAATCAACTCTTTTCCCATCAAACTCCAAGGATAATGTTCCATGTTTCACATTAATATAGCTCCCGCAGTACACATAAAAGGCCTACCAAGCAAGATAGGAGACGGGTTAGAACAACCTTCATCATTCATATCCAACACATAAAAATCCAAAGGAAAAATTATTTCATTAACTTGAACTAAAACTTGGCATTTAGTGGTTCATCATAGCCGATCTCGACATATTACCACAGTTCATGTGATCTAAACATTGTCTTCATTTTTACACACCAATGGTCATAGTGTTCACTGAAGAAAGCCAGGATGAGAGGACCTCCATTGATTTGATTGGCCATACTTTGATCGTAAGCTCTGACACAAATTTGTTAGAATATAGGCAGGAGAAGAAAATAACTGTACGGATAGAGAATATCTCAATACGGATATGATATTTGTATTTGATAGATATTCAAAATGGACAAGCATTCTATTTATACTATAACCCAAATGCATCAATATTTAATAGGTTCATCTAGATAATTCATCATATTAAATCTAATTCATGAATAAAGCTAAAGAGGTAGAATTCAATGCATCTTCTTTACTATAAGTGAGGATGAATCTAGCTCATACGTAAATGGATTATTATTAAGCACATTAATTTCAATATTAGAATATATTGTTATGGTTTTGAATTGATACATGGGGGCCACACTAGAGCAGAACGTGATGTTGCTGGTGGAGCTGCTAGAGATGGACGTGTTGCTGCTGGAGATGTAAGTGCTGCTGGAGATGGCGTGGTTTGAGTATATTGTTGGGTTGTCCTTGATGTGTTGACCTCTTAATGGTGTTTTTTTTTTTGTTGGAACATTTTAATTGTTTTGGTGAATTTTGTTGGTGATGTTGAAATATGTTGTCTTGACTGTGGTTTATCTGGAATTGAGCTTACCAGTTTGTTGTGTTGGCTGAGAATGATTGGTTTAATTATTTGGTGGTTGATGTTTAAGCAAGAGAGTAATAGACATCCTGTAATTTGATTGTTGAATGGCGGAGATGCTGATTAACTTGAAAAGTATGATATTTAGCAATTTTAATTTTTCCATTTATGTTATCTTCTTGTCATGTTTATGTGATCATTTTTTATTTCGTTGCTCTGGATGATTACACACAATGCTTGCAGCAATATTTTCCCGGGACAAAAGAGGAAGTGCTTTAAATAGAATGTCCGATTCAAATATAAATACAAATACCTGAAAAATTAAGTTTAATCGAATAGTGTCCACCCTGACGAAAGAGGAAGTGGTAAGAATATTATAATTCATTATTGTAATTGAGATAAAGTTAAAATAGGGCGCCAGAAGGCACCATTTTGTTTTCAGACCATTCTATTTTGAATATCTTCCGAGTCTTCTTAAAGAATATGGGTCCGTTTTATAGGTAAAATGGATAGGCCAACATAAGTACATGCCGTTTGAGTGTCAAATAGACAATCAAAGACAGAAATTCTATGCCATCAAAAGACATACATTACTTTGCCGGGCCCATATTTGTGTTGACAAGTTTATTTGGTCTGATAATCGCGCCCAAATTCCTTATGAAGGCCCATAAATAAATATATGAAATTGAATAATTAAGGCAGAATGGGTGTCTTCTTATGAACTATTTTATCTTTAATCTCATTATAATTTGTTGGTATATTTAAACTAATTAAAGAATGATCCAAAAGCAATTTTACATGTGCAATAAAAGATCGAGTTTCATGCCTTTGGTTCATCAGAAATAAGTTCAACTCATGTTTTTTATTAGAAATATACATTAACAACAACCGTCAGGCCAACCCTAGATAACCCGTGTAAAGTTAGAGCGGTGTGCAGTAAAGGAACAATGGAGAAAGGTGAGTCAAGCAAGCGCGGTGTGCAGACGATGGGGAGTCATGGTTGGAAGGTGACGGCTGCATCGGAAGGGCAAAGGAGGCCGAGTTCAGACAAATGGAGTAAGGGCAGTGGAGGCCACTTCAATAGAAAGGAACTCTTTGGGGTCTACATTGGCAACATCCCCGTCACTGCTGGGAACGGCCAAATAATACGTGAAATTGGTCAAGTTGCCCAGGTGCGCGATTGGTTCGTCCCCACTAGAAGATGGCCGGAAAAGGGCCATAAATTTGAATTCTTCAGATTTAATTGGAAAGATGAGGCGGAGGAGGTTATTCGGATGATGAATGGGCGTCCATGGATGGAGAAGACTTTGAGGGCGAGTTGGGCCGTACCGAGCAGAAGAGGGAGCGGGGCAGCCGGAGTTCGTCCTGGGGGCAATAGGAATGTGGGGCAGACTAGGGTCTCCTCAAGGGTAGGGGTGCAGGCACGGAGTCAGCCGGATGGGCACATTGCATGGAGAGATGAAAGATCTTATGTTTAGGCGTTGATGGCCGGCCGAATGAGACAGAACGAGGGAGGAAATGACCGAAGGGTGACTGCGACACAACTTAATGTTGAGCATGAAAATCTCGAGTGGTTGCCACGGTCGGCTGTTGTGGAATTAAGAGGCTTGGAGGATCTGGTGCCTTTCTAGGAGTGGCTGTTTGAAGGTCATCAAGAATGTAAGGAGGTTATCTATGGGGGCGGTCATATGTTGGTGGTGGTGTTCGTCAATGAGAAAGCCAGGGAAGGTTTCCTATCCGATAGGACAGATTGCTCCTATGTTGATTGGAAGAGACGATGGGATTCGGGTGCTATTGGATGGGGTGAAGTGATCAGTGTTGATGAAGAGACGAAGGGACAGAAGAGGATGGATCGTGCCAGGGTTTTGGTTGCTTTGCATGAAGGGGCTATTTTTCCACCGGGGATGAATATTCAGGTTGGTGAGATTGTATCAAGGATTCGTATAGCGTTAAATTATGGGGAACCAGTAGTGGTTGAGGATGTTGATGGGGAAGCCAGAAGGGGGTGTCCGGTGGGTATCCGGATGGCGTCAAAGGTGGCGGTAGGCGGGGCGGAGAGAAGGCCGATGGGAAGGTCCAGGACTTCGGTTGATGGGGAAATGGAAAGGTCGCCAACTAGCGTGCATGGGGGAATGGAGATAATTAATCAGAAGCTGGCTAACAAAGGGTGGCGGCTTATGATGTTTCCAAGGCAGATTGTGGACTAGCTCGACAGAAGAATGATGAGGGCGGGTATGTGAGTTATGAGGAGTATAGTGGGCTGAATGAGTGGCCATATAATGGGCCTTACTGCGTTGGGCCAAAAGTAAAATAAAGGGAAAGAGTTTCAGACAGCTGGGTTGGGGGAGAATCACATTTCGGGGATGGGGACCGATAGTATTGGGCCAGTTTCTGGGTATGGGATTGGTAATGAAGAGATAAATGACTTGACAAGGCCCATTTGTAGTCCAAATGGTAAAGTGGCACCTTCGATAGTAGATGGAAAGGAGTCTCAGTGCAATGAAAAGTTAGTCTGGGTCGGGCGTAGGGATGAGTTATCGGAGGAAGAGGGTGCAATGACCGCTGGGACCTGTTGTGAAGCCGAGCCACTGCCGGTGAGTGATAGATCGGAAATTGGAGGTGAAGTCGGCTCTGGTCGCAAGAAGGTCGCGGGGATTGGCAATGAAGAGGGCTCTGCCGCGGATGAACCAAGAGTCGAATTGGGTCCTGGGTTCGATTTGGGCCGTCCAGGTCGTGCGGAGGTGGAAGAGGTAGTGAGCATCAAGGAGATTCCGGAGTGGCAGGCAATTGTAGCAGCACTGGATAAGGTAATGAAAGGGAGGCCAAAATCAGTCAAGAGGGGTAGAAAGCGAAGCAGGAAGGTTGGGCACAAGGGCGGAGCGGGCAAAGGAAAAGAAACAACGGCCTTTGAAAGCGAGGGCGAAGAATTTGCTAAGTTACAGTTTGTCACAGCTCGTACTAAGGAAGGGGTGAAGCTAATTGATTTCTCGGAAGCATAATCAATTATTGATTTAGCCATTAATCTGGGTTTGCGGAGCAGGATTTCGAGGGATGAGGCGGTCAAGAGAGTGTGGGAGGAGATTGGCAGGTCGTAGGTTGAAGGGGGTGGGTAGGTATCTGCTATTTGGGTAATTTATGTTGTAATGAAGATTATCTCATGCAATTTAAGGGGCCTGAATGGCGGGGTTCGGAGAAGGCGGTCATGAGGCTATGTAGGAGAATGAAGCCTACAATTTTTTGCTTTTAAGAGACTAAAATGAGGGAGGTAAGCGACCGACTTGTTTTCCGACTGTGGGGCTCGAGAGGGTGCCAATTTGTTACTCAAGCTGCTAATGGAAATGCGGGGGGTTTGCTTGTTGGATGGGATGAAAGTTGTTGTTCCTTTGATAAGATCGACAGTGATCATCATTGTATTTGGGTTAGGGGGAGGTTGAGAGTGGTGGACGGGATTGTCAACATCTTGTGTGTTCATGCTTAAAATAACCGAAGGGAGAGGGCCGCATTTTGGGAGACTCTGTCTAACAAGTGCCCGACTGGGAACGGGGAGTTGTGGTGCATCGTGGGGGACTTTAATGCAGTAGTTTCTGAGGGGGAGAGGGTGGGAGTTAGTGAGGATTCGGGGTCTTCGCGGGATTTTAGGGAATTTTTTGATTGTATGGGCCTTGTAGATCTGCCAATGACAGCGGGGCTGTTTATATGGGTAGGGCGGGGTGGGGGAGCGTTTAGTAGGTTGGACAGGTTCTTAATCTCTCCAGGATGGCTTCGAATTAGGGATGACATCTCACAGCGTAGATGCGACTCAGTCTTATCGGATCATTATCCGATTTGCTTGGAGGTAGGGGACAGATCTTAGGGTCATAAGCCTTTTCGCTTTTATAATTATTGGATTGAGGAGAAAGGTTTCTCCGACATGGTCCGAGAAGCTTGGGAGAATCGGGGGAGTGAGAGAGACGGGGATATGGCAAACAGGCTATGTGGGGGTCTTCGTAGACTAAAAGAAAGAATTCGTAGGTGGGACGGGTATGGGGCGGTGGTTTTGGAAAATAGAATTCAGCGCCTCTTGACAGAGATTGGGGAATTTGAAGTTAAATTCCAAGAGCATGGAGCGGATGAGGAGGACAGGGCCTCTTGGCTTGGAAAAAAGGCGAAGCTTAAAATATTCTTTTGGCCGAGGAGAGGAGATGGTTGCAAAAGTCGAGGGTTCGTTGGTTTAAAGAGGGGGACCTAAACAACCCGCTTTTTTCATACGGTAGCCACCTTGAACAAGAAAAGGAATTTGATTGGAGCTGTTCAACAGGAGGGAGTTGTCATTGATGACCCGAAGAAAATTAAAGAAATGACGTTCGAGTATTTCCGGATGATTTTCACTAAGGGTGGGGATGAACTATTTCATGTGAAAACATAGGGTTGGTTAGTATTCAAGAGGCGGATAAAAGGTGTATGGAGTGGGTTTTCTCGGAAGAGGAGATTAAGGAAGCAGTTTGGAATTGAGATGGAAATAAGGCGCTCGGACCAGATGGCTTCAACATCAACTTCTTTAAGAAGTATTGGGATATTGTAAAGGACGATGTGTTGGGGGTCTCTAGGTGTTCGGAGTCTGGTGGCAGCCTTCCAGGAGAGATTGGGGGTTCATTTATCGCACTAATTCCGAAGGTGGATTGCCCGGTGGATTTTAAAGGTTATCGCCCGATATCACTGGTAGGAAGTGTTGACAAGATCATAGCCAAAGTGCTAGCAAGGAGGCTTCAAGAGGTTCTATATAAGCTGGTGGGCAAAACGCAGATGGCCTTTGTTAGAGGGCGCCAAATATTGGATGGAGTTCTCATCGCTTCGGAGGTTATTCAATCAGCTCAAAAATCTGGACAGCGCGATTTTATTCTAAAATTGGATTTCACAAAGGCATATGATAACATTTCTTGGGAGGCTCTATTCGGCATACTGGAGGCCATGGGATTTAGTGAAAAATGGATCAAATGGGTCAAAGAGGGAGTGTCTGGGGCATCAGCTGCAGTCCTGATTAACGGATCTCCAACACGTTTTTTCAAAATGCAAAAAGGCCTAAGGCAAGGTGATCCGTTATCTCCATATTTATTTGTGTTAGTGGCCGAAGTGTTTAACAGACTGGTGAATAATGCGACGGAGCTTGGACTGATTACGGGACTATCTTCGGGTGGAGGGGGGCCGGTGATCACGCATCTTCAATACACCGATGACACGTTGATATTTTGTACTGGAGAGCTCAATCAAATTATCTCAATTTAGAGAATCTTGAGATGTTTAACTTTGACAACGGGCCTCAGGATAAATTTTTGCAAGAGCAGCATTGTTGGGATAAACTGCCCGGAGGACTTGGTGAAAGATGCAGCAAACATCCTGGGGTGTGGTCTTGGGAGCTGGCCATTGAATTACATGGGCATCCCAATTGGAGGACGGATCAACAGTACGGCGGTTTGGCAACCGATGTTGGATAGAATGGAGAGGAGGTTGGCGGGCTGGAAGGGTCGGTTGCTATCTCAAGCTGGTCGAGTGTGCCTAATTAAGTCAATCATGAACAACCTACCAGTGTATTATAAGTCAATTCTTAAAGTTCCAAAATCGGTAGCAGAGAGGTTGGAGTTACTTAAACGGAAATTTTTTTGGAATGAATGGGAAGGAGTTAGGCGGCTTCATACCCTTTGTTGGGAACAGATCTGTAGAAGTAAAGAGGAGGGCGGATTAAGCATTAGGGTAACACAGCGATTTAATGCAGCATTATTACTCAAGTGGAGATGGCGGTTCGGAAATGAGCAATCATTATGGAAGGACGTAATCAATGCTAAATATTATGAAAGTTCGAATCCACTGATCCCGGAAGTTAAGGCATGTAGAACGGTCTGGGGAAAAATATGTTGCGCTTGGGAGGACTTGAAGGTGGAAGAACCTGGGAGGGGTTTTATCGTTTAGGTTGGGAATGGAATAAATACAAGATTTTGGCGAGATATCTGGGTTTTGGAAAGACGGCCTCTGTTGGGAAATCTTTCCTAGAATCTTTGCTGTGTCGACTAATAAGTTGGGAAGGTGGCTGATTATGGTAGATGGGCTGGATTGGAGTGGGAGTGGAGCATACATTTGAGAAGGGAGTTACTCGGGTGGGAAACAGAAGTCTGGAACAATTTTATGCTTTCCCTCGGCAGAATTAGGCTTAACAGGTTCATGAAGGATAGAGTTATTTGGGAGAAAGAGTGGGATGGTAGATATTCTACAAAATCAATTTGGCATAAGGCGGTGTGCGAGGATGGGGGGGTGCTGCAGGAGCTGTGGAAAGGGATTTGGAAGATTAAGTGTCCGATGAAGGCGAAGATATTGGTGTGGAAGCTAGCAAACAGAGCCCTCCCAGTAAGGGATTTGTTGGTATGAAGGGGGTGCCTCAATTCCACTGAAGCAAATTGCGTGTTTTGTGGGGAGGGCAGCGGGACTTTTGATCATTTGTTTTGTAAATGCAATTTTGTAAGCTCAATATGGTATAATGTGGTGGATTGGTTTGGGCTAGGGTGGGTGATTCCAGGCAGTGTGGAGAACCTTCTTGCTTGGTGGTGGGGAGTGCGACTAAAACACGGGTGGAGGGAGATATGGTTGTTGGTGGGGGTGGCTGCTGTTTGGGCCATTTGGAAGAATAGGAATGGGATTATTTTCCAAAACAAGCGGGTAAGGAAATCAGAGATGGTGGAGGAGATCAAATGGAAAGTTTGTTTATGGTGGAAACTTGAGAAAGATAGGGATGTGGGGGATTTGGAAGGCTTGTCGATGAGCTTCCCAGAAAGCCTAATCCAACCTGGAAGCTCGAGGGGCAAGGGTCCTAGAAGAGGGCTGGTTTGGGAAAGACCGGAGAAAGGTTGGTGGAAGATAAACACGGATGGCTCATCTTTGGGTAATCCGGGGTCGGCTGGGATTGGCGGGGTTATTAGTAATGATGTAGGAGAGACAATCTTCACTCTCTCGGACTCAATAGGGATTAAGGATTCGATGGAAGCGGAGTTGACAGCAGTCAGTCGTATGTGCAAGATCTTGACTAGAGACCAGGGCTATCCTCTCCAAAGGATTATTTTTGAATGTGACTCTTTCAATGTTGTGAAATGGATGAAGGAACCGGACAAATCCCCATGGCGCTTCCACGACCTGTTGAACCCTATTGTGGAGGTGCTTAGCTGTGCAGGGGATGTTAGGATCTCTCATATTCTGAGAGAGCGGAACTCTGTAGTTGAGTTCTGGGCTAGGCAAGGTGCAAAAGGAGAAGGTAGAGTGGAGCAATGGATGTAACCAGGCGCTGTGGTTCGATAGCACCTGTTTTGCGGGTTCTGTGTGTTGCATTGATAGTTGCTGCTGCCTTACCACTTGTACAGATGCGTGGCAGCCTTGCAGCAGGAGGGGAACTTTCTTGTATTGTATTTCTTGGGTGTTGGTTTGATTGTTGCTGACACATTCTCTCTTGTGTGTTAATTAGTTTTAGGTGTTGCGGCTGCTGTAATTGCTTGCGGTGGTGTCCTTGCGTTACTAAAGATGCTGCTGTGGCGACATAAAGCTATAAAGTTGATATTTTCGTATTCAGGCTGCTGCTAATCCATGTGCTTGATGATGTTCCAAGTTTGCTGTTGTATTATAAGAGGCTGCTGGTGTATTGCTTTTTTGAGGCCAATGCCGCTATTGGAGCTGCTAAGTTATCCCAAGATGCTGTTTGTTGATAACTACAGGCACGAGACGTTTTTAACTCTACAATATGTGATCGATACATAGTCAAAGAGCATTGAAGAATTTTATCACATAAAGCGTTTGGTGGTTGAAGCTCATGGGCGGACTGATGATCTTTTGCAATGTATATCTCAAGCCAACTGTCATACTACCCGGTGAGATCGGACCTTTAAATTCTTTAGTCGCATGCATAAGTGTGTTTCATTTTAACATCCCAGAACTTGCTACATTATTCATGTCGAGCTTGTCTTTCAATCCAGTGCTTCGAAAATGATAAGGGTTCAGGTTTGCCCCATTGGTCCTTTTTCTCACGCACCTATCCAAATACCACCTAGTGAGCTATTGTCTAAACCTACCTGTTCTGAACCTTTAACTCTACGCCGTCACATTGCCTTAGCCACACCGAATTTCTGTACCATTGAGAGCTCAGGAGGTGCCTTTGACCCTTCTCTTATTATTTATCCTGTTGCTGCTATCACCTTGTTGGGAGTATTAGGGAGTTGGGATCTCTTGATTTAGTGCGAGTGTACGATCCTTTTCAGCGGTAATTGGATGGTTAGTATACTTGGTCGCATGTTCGGGAAGTGTAAGCATGGTATTGTTGTGAAGCTTCATTTTTTTTATTAAAAAAAAGATAGTAGAAAGCATGAAAAAAAATTAAAAAAGAAAAAAAAGAAGAAAAAAGAAAAAAAAAGAAAAATAGAAGAAAAAGAGAGAAGAAAATATAGAAGAATGGATTAAATGTTGAAAGTGGCAATGATTTGTTTTCGGATATCAATAAGAGGGGGATAAGTATATTGTGGTAAGGACATTGGTGAGTATACGGCATCTCTGATCCTTATAATGAGAAGAGTTTGTCTTTACAAGCATGTATTAGTTTTGGTGTGTTTGAGAGCAGTAGCACTTTTTGCCTCCATCTCCTGCTTTTGTTGATTGTCATGTAGTGTCCTTAGTTCTCCTCACCCACTTGTGGTTCACCCAAATTTCCACCTCTAGCCTATCCTCGTTTTGGCCCTTACCTAGTTCCTTTGATTCGAAGCATTGGATTTGAACACTATAAGTAGGGGAGATGTGAGTATGTAGTAAGTTTTTGGGATTGTTACTTTGATTCGTCACTTGAAAATTTTAGTATATCCTGGGGAGCTGTTGAAAGGGGCTCGAGCAAGAATACCGTCTGATCTGGGCGGGCATTAATCGCCGAAGCTGTTGCTGCTGCTGCCGAGGATGATAAAGACACAGTTGGGCTGCCATTTTGTTGCTGATGCTGGAGGGGATGCAATGGTTTAATGCCGCTTGGTGTCGAGGTTTTGGTGTTTAGATGTTGTGGTTTGCGGTGTTGCGGTATTGATGTTGGGATTGCCTAATGAGTTTGTGTAATGCCGCTTGGTATTGATGTTGTGGTTTGCGGTGTTGTGGTCTTTTATGCCAAACGGGGTAGTTGATGGCAGTGTTGCTTCGGTTGAGGGATGAATCTGATATCTGCGGCTGACTCGGTTCTTCTTTTACTGAAGCTGCCTTGTGGAATAGGAGGTAGTAGTTTGTTTCATTTGTGAGTTGGTGCCACTGAAGCTCACTTAGATTTGTTGTAATCAGTTGCTTGTTTGAACAGTAAGATGTGGTTGTAGTTTCACTGATGTCGGCTATCCGGACTAAGGTTCAAGCGTCATGTATGGACCGCTTGATTGGTTTTGATATAATACAATTTTCCATCTCCCTCAAAAAATAAACTACAACCGTCACATTATTCACACTCTTTATTTTTCTATGTTCTCTAAATTGAAGAAAACAAGGGAAGTCTCCGGGGTCACTTTGTCAAGATTACCAATATTGCATGTTCCCTTCTTCATCTTGTTAATGGTATAGTAAATCCCAAAATTTGATGTAATGTTGACATTGATTTTAATAATTCTTTGTATGCTCCATCCTCTTTAAGGTTGGTTAAATTACCACTTGGAGTTGGATTGGTTTATGGTAGGGTGTATTTGTTCCATGGTAATTCATCCACATTACTATTAATGTGCTTTTAAATTTCCTTGACCCACTTTAAGAAATTATGTTATGCCATAATCTATGTTAATTAGAATCTTGATATTTCTTAACTTTGTGGGAATTTGGATACCCACCTTTTAGGGCGGAGTTCCACATTACGGACTATAGTAATCTAAAAAATCTTACTCTTTTGGAATCTTTTCACCCACTTTACTCTGTCTCCAGCGCTATTAGTTTAGGGTGGGTGGTGGGGGTTTAAAATTACCTTGCCGATTATTTTATTCTTTCTTATCTTTTCATAATTCCTTTATGATTTTTTCTACTCTACTTTGAATAATCCAAATAAGATTATATACACACAACAAATAGTAATCTACATTCGTGATGTCCGTGACTCTAAGAAATAGTGAGAATTCTTGATCGCTCTCAATATCTCTTTCAATTTCAATTCGGAAATCCAGGATTTTAAACATTTAAAAAGAGTAATCTATCAGCCAGTAATGTATGCTGATAATTTAAAAAGTGTATCCACCAACCGCGTTTCAATTTTCATTTTATTTATTGTCTCGTTTAAGTCTTTAATGTGATCTTGTTAGCAAATTAACAAATGTTTTTAGGCGTCTGTAGTACTTGACAACAAACACAAGGAGGGTCAGATTATAGTAAAATGTACTACTATTATTCTTATATTTGTGTTTGAATTCGACACTCCCAACTCGTGAAACGACATCATTTTGCCAGCCTTAATGAACACACGCAATTTCATTTACTGATTATGCTGATAAACCCTACAAACTGCTATGGATGCCACCAATATCCAAACTTGAGTGAAGCAAAATTTAAATGATCATTCAGCAGTAAAACCTAACATGTCCGACAAACACATACATCTCCATTACCTCGTATATAAACTATCTGTTGTAATTATTATGTCCACACATACATTTTACAGCTAAGTAGATGCAGCAGACGATGGCCTGTTTTGCCAGTCCTGGATAAGTGATCTGAGAGCATGGTTCGGGGTGAGCAGCTTGTGCTTCAGCCTCAAGTTGGTCATCGGGGACGTATCGTGCCCCGATGACAGCCACTCTTCTATGGCTTCATATTCGTACGAAAATCCATCCGCAGCAAGATGCGGGTTCTTCATCACTTCCTACAACACACCACACATCACTTATTAATGTCCCGTGTTCAACAAAAAACATGTAAAAGAGATGGACAAACTACCAACAACAACATGGATTCCATCAAAATCGAATTCTTGCAATAACCTGGTATATAGGACACAGGAATGCACTCAACATGTTGCTCGGTGCCTCATCCTCGACAGGAACAGTTGCTAGGGGATTGTTATAGTCACCCTTGGCCAGTATCTGATCTGCCCTTTCCTTCACGTCGTCAATCTCTCCCGTTGGCATCACCGTGAGCATCGACGATAAACACCTCATCGCGACGCTGTAAAGGTCCATGGCCAAATCCATAGGCCACTCTCCATCTAGATGGTCTAAAATGTCTCCATTGCTTGTCTCAACATCGATTCTTTCTTCACAGTTCTTGCCGGTGAGGATCTGTAGCAGCACGTTTCCAAAGGCTCGGATGTCTAGAGTGATATCAGGGATGTCGTCGGGGCAAGGACTCTTCACGACGTTGATTTTCGCCACTTGGTATTGGTTGAGTAGAATTTTGGAGGGCTCTAAGTTGCCATGGATGATGGGCTTTGGATGAGCCTTGTGAAGGAAGGCTAATCCGGAGCATGTTTCAGCTGCGATTCGTATACGTGTGTGCCAATTTAACGATGACGGGTTCTTTTTAAGCACGTCGTGTAGGCTCCCGTTGTTCATGTACTCATACACTATGCAGTTGAGCTCCGAGCAGAATCCAATTATGGCTACCATGTTAGGGTGCCTCAGCTGGCTTAGGAGTTTCGCCTTAGTGGTAAAATCTTCCAATGATCCCAAAGAGTTTGCTTGCTCGTAAACTCTAATCGCGACTGGTATATTGTAGAGTCGACCCTTGTAAATGTTCGTGCAAACACTGGTCCTATTCAACCTCAAACGTTCAGAGAAATCATCCGTTGCAGCCGCGATTTCTGCAGCCGAGAATTCCCTAAAGTCGAATCCAAAGCCCTTCGAGTTAGCAGCTTCCACTATAGCATCCTTCTCTTTACAAAACTCAATCCTTTGTTGCAACACGGATCTGTGCTTTCTCAGCTGCTCGATCTCTTGAACCATATCTGCCCTTTCTCGCACGGCCTGCTCTAGCTGGATCTCAGCACGTGCTTTAGCAGAAGACGACAGATTAAGCTTGTCCGAAAGTTCCTTCTGCAGCTCAATTACGGAGGTAAGTTTCTTGCGTTTCTCCTCTATTTCGCTCCCTAGTTCGTGTATCTCTTCCTTTCTTAGGTCCAGTGCTCTGCCTAGATCGATGTTTTTGACAGCCTCCGTGTTTATGCAGGCTTCGAGCTCCTCAACCTGCACGAAAACGTAACACTTCTCTGTTTTTCCATCCAAGGAAGAAGTTACAAACCATTTTGCACTCATTACTTGAAACCACAAAACTCACCCTGGCATTGCATATACTAATGGCCCAACGCGCCTTTTCGCCTCTTTCTTTAGCTGCGTTTGCTCGCTGCTTGTTCAACAGGACCGCGTCTTCTGCAATCTGTATCTTGTGCTGAATAACTGCAGCCTCCTGAGTAAAAATATCATCGATTCTTCAATAAGAGAGAACGGCATTTTATTGATCGCAGACAGAAATTTAGGCATACCGAATTCTCCAGATTATGTAGCTCCATCAGTTTCTCTCCATTTTCGACTTCAATCATCTCTCCATCCTCTTCATCTAAAGAGATTAGATCATTTGCGTATTGCTCAACGTCTCGACTAAATTTCATCCACGGATTCTCAGGACAATTGGCTTTCGGTGAAGAAGGAAAATAAGGGGAAGTAGGTGCAGGATTCTCCTGGAACATCTTTCCAAGACGTGTCCTTATGCTGCGATTCCTTCCTTTGATCCTCGCAAGAATAACACCTCTATCATCCTCGACAAATCCTCCATCATTTTCGTCTCTGACTACGACTAATCTGCCTCCACAAATCACAAAGACCTCACACCATACGGGCTTATGGCGAAAGACATAAAACAATCTGCTGATAGCCGTCCTTGATTTCCTGAAAAAGAAAATGCAAGAAGACCACCTCACCTTAAAAGTTCAAGCTTGCAACAAAAATGTGATGTTTTATATTTATTCATACCATGATGAGGACTTCATGAGGGCAATCGATATGACTAATTTGGAAATCCTAAGGCTCGATATTATCTCCACGATTTGTTGCTCGATAGGCTGCTGCTCGTTCTCCTCGAGCTTGATCACTTCTGCCTTAGCCTAATTAAGGAAATCAATCCCATTTCAACATCCTTAGGATAGGAAAACCAAGTAAGAACAACATCCAAAACTGACTTGTAACGAAGTAATTAGGTTAAACAAAGATTCAACCTTTCCACAATAGGCTATGTACTGTGACAAAATCTTGTCCCTTTTGGCCTCCTCTGCTTTCTCAAGAGCATTCAACTTCTCCTCACTCACCGAACTCACGTGTAGCTTACCGACTGCATTCAGACCCAAAATTCATCGTTTTCATAAAAGAAAACAAGGCAAGAAATTGGAAGGTTCGATCATCAAAACAGTATCAAATGATACATTTGACATGGAACTATGGAAGGAAATCAAGAATCATGGCAAATGGATGCAGGAAGCTATATGGCTTACGCGGTGTGTAGACGTAATTTTTCGCGAAGCCATATGGTCCATAGAGGATGACAATGGTGGTTCCAGGGGCAGACCATTTGCTCAATGCCCATTGCAAGGTAGAGAAGCCATCATATGAATCCCTGCTGATGGCTACATAGACCTTCTCAGCTTTGGCCTCCATTCTTACACAGCATTCATTATCCATGTAACAAGAATATGTTGAATTCTTGTATTAATCTATGTATTTGAAGGTCTGAAAAATGTTTAGAACTTTAGGTGGGAAAAAGATGAAGGCATAAAGGGAAAAGGAAAGGGAAAGGGAAAGTTTATGGGGGTCTGAATGTTGAACCAAAAAAGGGGATTTTGAGTTTGACAAAGGGAGATTAATGTTAAAGCATACAGATGGATTAGTTGGATTACTTGGAGAGGATGATTGTTTAAATCACATATGGATTAGTTGGATTACTTTGAGTGGATGATTGTTTAAAACTAAAATAAATTAAACAATCAAGGATGTTGAAATATTAGCGAGGCTAGTTTTTAGCTAGAGGAAATAGTCTTAGCAGTTAAAGCCAAAATATTGGACTTTTTTACTACAATGCTTTGCGGTGATTACAAAGGTCTACAACCTATGAACCCTACAAGTGGATTACTATTTTTATTTTACTTAATAATTTAACTAATTTATTTATTTATTTTGTTTTTTAGGGTTTGAGATTTTGTGGGTGTCTTTAACTTAACCAATGAATGTCCAATAATTTTTTACATAGAGTAGTTGTGTGTGATGTGACTTTTTCTAAGCTGAATTTGGTTATATATAAGGTAGAATGCGAATTATTCCTTCAATTTTTTAAAGAGTTCTGAAGTTCAGGGCATTGGTTAATGTAAATATTAAACAATTAAAAACATACACTAAATTATGGATGGTATAAAGATATTAATTAATTGTTTCATTTCAACATCAAAATATTAGTAATTATACTAATGAATAATATTAAATCAAAGCTGCTGAATAATTTTCATTTAGTGGTTAATCACAAGCTTGATTAAAATTTTGCTCAAAACTTGTAAAGAGCTGACTATGTGGTAGCACGCACCAAAAAAAGAAAAGAAAAGATAGCGCTATGTTGCACTTATAAATAGATATTATTGCACAATCAATGTAAATTCTAAAAATATATATATATTTTTTAGTCTATTATTGCAACAAGGGTCTATGTAATTTACAATATTTATACGTGTGAACAAAGACTATTTGTCAATATAACAAAAAAATTGTTGTTATAGCATGTTAATGCAACAATAGTCTTTATTGTTTATAATAATCATGACAAAATATCATTATTAATTATAAAAATATATGGGATTAAAATTTAATAATGTTAAACATTTAACAGAGATTATATTAGTCTTCTGTTATTTAAAGTATGGACTCCAATTCGCTTATAGAGTCGTTTTGGGTGAAAGACAATTAAGGGCGTCTCTCACAAAATAGTTTTTTGCATATACAAGGTTCGAACCGGAGATCTTCCTTAAGCGACTAGAGCCCTCATTCACTCAAGCCAACTGTTATTAGTCGCTTATAGAATCGTTTGATCCATATTATTTATTTATTTATTTTCATAAAACTAGTAATTGAGAGTCAAAGTTGTACGTGTGGAGGAAAGCTATAAATGGCTGAAACGAGCATGAGTAATGAGTAGCGGACATTTGAAATTAAATGAGCTATGAACGAGCAGGGCTTGACTTGTTTGATAACGTATACTCCTCCGTATGTTAACATTCTATATTTTCACGTAATTCAATACAAATATTTAACGATTAGTATCTCAAATTGTAGAAAACTAAAAATTATAAAAGTTTAATATTCTAAAACTATGTGGTTAAACGAATCTAACAACATCTCACTTGATTATATTTTATCTTATGTAAATCTGTTAAAAGGTCGCATTAAAGTTACTAAATAAATAGTGTTTACTATGCAAATGTTAACATTATTAAATTATGAAGGGAGTATTAAATAAGTTTGACTCATTTCGTTAAGCTTAAATGAACGACTAACAATCTCGAGTTTTTAATGAGTCACACCGAACTCAAGTAACTTGAAAATGAGAAAAATATTATTTTATGAATTCGTTAAACAATTTAATACATAATTATATAAAAAAAAACATAATTATAAAATATAATTTCATGCTATTATTTAATTTTATTGAACTTAACGAGTCAAATCGAATTCGATCATTTATTTTTCGAATACTAAAATATGTTTAAATATGACTCGTTTATTAAACAAATGAGCCAACTCAAGCCTATCACAAATCGAGGTGAGGTGAGCTAAAGTAGAAATAAAACAGCCTTGCTGCAGACTGCAGTGTGTTTCATGTTTTGACTTATTAGGTACTCCCCTCCCGCGAAATGTGGCTACTTTCTTTTAGGCATCGTAATTTAGGTAGTGAGGTTTAGTTGTTAAAGTGGTGTAGTCATTTTGTGTTTAAGATTCTAAATAATTTTGATACTGTTTATTGTTTAACTTTGACTTAATATTATGTAATGGTACAATTAGAAAAAAAATATTCAAGTGTGATCTTATTAGAATCGTCTAATCGTGTAATTTCATAATATATATTTTATACAATTTTTATTTGTACAAATTTTGAAATATTAATAATTAAAGAAATACTAGGGACCTTGTGTAGAAAAGTAAAAGTGTATTGAAATTTGTACAGAATAGTAAAAGTGAACACTTTTAATGTGATTTGAGCATAATTAATAGTATTATAATCAAACTTATATTATTTTAATTTATCTTAAAATGGAGAGTGGCCAAATTTCATGGGACACCCCAAAAAGTAATAGTGATCAAATTTCGTGGGACGGAGGGAGTACTAAAAATTAGTATTTCTTCCGTTTCAAAATAAGTGTAACATAAGAAAATATCACATGATTTAATGTAAGAAACAAAAGGTGCTTTAGTGGAAGTTTGATACCTTTAAAAATATTCTATATATGGTAATGTAAGTATTTATTATGAAACACCCAAAAAATAAAAATGTAAAACTTAAAAAGAATCGGAGGAATTATATTATATCACCACTTAGCTTGATGAAACCTTCCTAAGCTATTGGTTTGGTAGACCAATTTTTTTTTTTTTTTTTTTTTTTTTTTTTTTTTTTTTAGCGAAGCCGAAGCCGGATAAAAGTTTGGTAGACCAATTGAAACTTATAATAAATGGTTCAGATTTCATAAAGGTCTGTATTTAATTTATTTTAATTCACTTTCATTTCATTAGACTCGTATCTTTTTTCGCAATTTACTTTATATTTTACTCACGGTAATATATAATCTAGATCATTCCAATTCTTCTTTGATCATGCGAAAATAATTGGTTGACCCAGATTGCTAATTTGATATGTGTGGTATTGAAAATGTGTTAAATTATTTAGAAATAGGATTTTGCTATATATAATAATATTAAATTATAAATATATGTGTAATAGTGTTATTTAATGATAATGAGGTGGGTTGGCAGTGAATCACGCAATCAATCAACTTTATTATGAGTAATTTTGTTTGATGTGATTTTCACCCCTGTAAATTTACAAATGTCAGATGAAAGACTTTTTATGTTTTTTTTGAAGCTTTAGCATTTCATTGCCAAGTGTTTGGCCACTGGTTCATGCCAATGACTTTTTTCTTCTCAATGGAGGCTATCTAAAAAGGATCAAACTAATTAAGGGTGCGGAATTCAATAATGCATCTAAACTTGACTGATTATCACTTGAATTACAATGGAAAAAATAGAAAACAAATGAAAATCTACCGGTTGCTAAGAAACAACGGCGGATTATCCTCAACTAGCTACCGAAATCTGCCGGATGTTAAGGAACAACGGCTGATTTGGAAAAAGTAACCGCTACAACTAGGCTAAAATCTAGGAAAGCTGATAAAGAAAAGCAGTAAAAGATACAAAGAAGTAGATTGATATAAAGAAACTTTGGATTGGATTGGTCTCCCCTGCTCTAGTGCCTGGCACATCCTATTTATAGTTGTAGTGGCAGAGCTGAATAACCGTTCCACATCTATCCCTCGAGCTGATCAGCATCTCTTCCTTTCGGCCGAACCCGCTTCTGCTGGCTTCGGGCGACCCTGTTTTTCTAGTCCTCCTTCGGCTTTTGGGCTTGGGCCTCAATTATTTTCCCTTTCACCCTCGGCCTCAAACGTTTATTCCTTATGGCCCAACTATTGGGCCCATTCTTGATCCATCAACCCGGATGATCACAACAGATCCCTGCTAACACGATCTCCAAGATATCCGGCTACTATTTATTTTCCGTATCCCGATCGTTGTCATCATTAAGCCGTCTTTTCAAATTTCTCTTCTTCCATAACCGTCTTCTTTCCCGTGAAATTCCCCTCTTTTTCTCTTCACTCTCCATTCTTCTTCTCTAAGTCATTCCTTCTCCCATGGACCCGCGGTCTATCTCCGTTCCTTCTTCTCAGATTACCAAGATCGAGAAATCATCCGCTTCTCATTCAACAGTCCGATGCATCCCCGAGGGCTTCTACTCCTTAGGTCCACTTGGGATTCCCGAAGAAGTTAACGAGTATACTGCCCGTATTTTTGAGAATTGGACTATTCCGTTATACACGTCATGATTTTCCTCCAAACTTTTTGTTCTGTCGCTTATTATCTGGCCTACGGCGTCTGCTGAATATGTGGATTGGTATCATCACTTAGAACCCCATTGTCGCAAGTCTTGGTTTGATGCGGGTTTCCTTCACCTAATCCAGCTTAGCTTTGAACCTTTCCCGACTGACCTTCGCCCCATTTAGGCGCTCCTGTGCTTCTAGAATTCCACGGTCAATTGCTTCTGTTTCCCTTGGGGTATGATGACCCCTACGATTCAAGACGTCAAGCTTCTTTTGAATCTTCCTATTAGGGGGGACAACTTTGTGTGGCGTCTTATGATCCGCCGAAGAAGAAAACTACTGGTTTCTCTTCTAAAAATACTTATCTTAGTTAGGTCATTTATCACCAAAGTGGTTCAGATTCGGCCGAAACCTATCGTGAAGAGTCTCTTGCCTTCATGATGTACTTCCTTACCCGGTTTTTCTAGTGTGCCCCTCTAAGGTTTTTCTTCTTAAAATCTATCCCTTGAGTTACAAAATTATTAATAAAACTCTTTTACCTCTGGCCAACTTTTTCCTCGCTCATCTGTATTCTGGTATGTCGACCTATGTTGCTGGTTGGGAAGACTGCCTTACGGACAAGGACCGTGGTCCTCTTTGGTTTCTTCATCTATGGCTAGTTTGGCACTTCAGGGATATATCTAGCTTGCCTTCTTTTGATATTCACCCAGATAACCGGGTTAGTATTCCTTTGCTCCGATGATCTCTACCTGATATGTCGATTCCTCAGTGGATCGGCTATTTTATGGGCCGAACAACTGATCAAGCTTTTTCTAGTTATTCGTATAAGAAGGCCAACTTTAATTGGAATATAGGCATCACAACTTCTCCTTTTGGCGACCTTCTTGATCGACCTTTAGCTCAAATCTGGAATCGATGCATCCTTCCCCGTCCCATTTTCAATGGTTCTACTGCCCTTGCCAATGCTACCATTCCTGCCGAAATATATAACCCTCACCTAGTCAGTCGTCAGCTCGTCTTTGCTCAGGATCTAGTGGTATCTTATCGCATTGACAAAAAACTTTCTGCCTCGACTAGTAGAGAACATTGCGCAGTTTGGAACCGGCGCCTCATCACCTTTGATGTCCTGAAATTTGTTGTTCGTGTGGGTTTATCAACGGTTCTCTTCCGAAATTGGTGGGACGGTGTTGCTCGTACTTATTTCTGCTCCGCTCTCAGCCCTCTTATACGGCACTATGGATTTTCTCCACTACTTTCATCTTCATCACCGCGCTCTCCCTCCTCCGACTCTCTTGTTAGGAAGAACCGAAACCGGTCTTCATCCGCTCCTTCCTGTGCTGGTAACTTCTTCATTTTATGTACCTATTCATATTCTTGATGCCTTATTTCTCTAATTACTACTCTTTTCATAGTATCAAAGGAGGGCAACTCATCTCATGCAGCTTGGGGTTCTACTTCCCCTGTGCCTGCACTAATCTCCAGGCGAAAGAGAATCATTGATCCTTCGGCTGATTCAACAAGTTCTTTCCTTTCTGCTAAAACTCGAAATCGATCATCTCGTTCACCTCTTGGAAGAGCTCCTCTGCAGCCTCTCCTCCCCCGCAGTCATCCCAGCAGCCAACGCCGCCCCTATTCGTTTCGCCTGCCACCACAATTGGTCCCTTGACTTGCTCTTCCCCTAAAAAACCCTCATGTTTCGTTCCCTCCAACAGGTTCACAAGAAGGACAGAAACCAGCCCTTCTTGACGGAACCAGTATTCAAGCCAATGAGTGACTTCGCTCCTAACCAGGCCGCTCACCAGTTCCGTCTCACCCATGCCATAATGAAGCCAAATGTCCTTCACCCAAAGAAAAATGGCATGTTGCTAAGTATCTTCCACCATGCCACAAATACCACATAGAGGCGACACAGCAATCCCTCTCCGAAACCGTAAGTCATTGGTTACCACCAAGTCATGTCCCATTAGCCATAATAACATCCCAACTTTTTCAGGGATTTCCATACGCCACATTCAACTCCTGCTCCCAACGCCCTCACTACTAGGCTCAAGAACCTTGCATGCCGATTTCACCGAGTACCTACCACCCTTATCCATACGCCAATGCATCAAGTCGCCTGTCCACTCGTTGATAACATGCAGCGGCGTCGCTTGCAATCGGGCGCGCACCTCTGCCAGAATCTATGTATAGAGGCAGTCCAGATTCCAGGCTCCATTGCCAATGATATCTCTTACGCAAGTCACTATCATGGATATCTACAAAGGGCATAAGCGGCCCCAGAGCCTGTCCTTCCCACCATGGTGAATCCCACAATGACGAGCTCCCATCACCTACTCGAATACGAAAGCCTCCTTTAATCTCATTCGTCGTTCGGACTAGAGACTTCCATAACTTGGTATCAAGCCAATGAGGCCGAGGAAGCTTCTCAGGCAGTAGACCATACTTGTCTCTCATCACCGACACCCAATGTTTATCCATAGATGTTACCAAGTTCCAAACTTGCTTGCCTAGTAGAGCCGTATTCATGGTCCTTGCCAACTTCAACCCCAAACCTCCAGCCGCCCCAGGCCTTTCCATTTTGCTCCAGCTAACAAGATGAAGCCCATGCCCTACGCCACCCTTCCAAACCCACCTAGCAATGCAACTATCGATGGCCTTGCATACCCCATGCGGCAGCCAATGTACTTGCATTGCGTAGGCCGGAACCGACATAAGGATCGCTCGCGCCTTGGTGACTCGCCCAGCTTTGTTAAAAAATCTAGCCGACCAAGGCGAGATATGTCTCTCCATTTTTTGAAGTAGATAATTAAAGTGCCCACACTTAATTCTGCCATGTATAATTGGAAACCCCAAATAGGTTCCAAAACTTTCAGTAACTCTCACATTCAGGTGTCTTTCAATCCAATCCCTGACTTCGCCCTCCATCCATGGTGATACAAAGGCACAAGATTTCGAGACATTCATAGCCAGTCCTGCCCGAGAAGTGAACCTGGCAAGCGTATTAGCCATGCATTTAATACTATCCTCACTCGCATAAGAGCATAAGATTAAATCATCCGCAAAAATCATATGTGAAATCCCCACGCCATTTGCCCTTCATGCAATCGGCCGCCACTCCCCACTGCCCACTTAATCTATAACAACCGGGAATAGCTTCTCCATAATAATAACAAACAAGTAGGGCGACAAGGGGTCACCCTGCCTTAAACCTCTTCCTGATTTCACCTTATCCAAGAGCCCACCATTCCATATAATGGCAAAGGTAGTAGACCGTACACACAACATGATAAGCTCTCGGCATCCTTCCGGCAATTGCATCTCTCTCAAACACTGCTCCAGAAAGTCCCAGTGAACTGAGTCATATGCCTTGGCTAAGTCTCTCTTCACCACCACTCTACGGCAGCTCGCTCTCCTAGTCTCCATAGTCGATACAATTTCTTGCAAAAACATCCAATTATCACATGTCCCTCGGCCAGGCAGAAAAGCAGACTGAGCAGGTCCAATATAGTCTGATAAGAGCGGCCTCAATCGATTGACCAAGACTTTGGCAATTATCTTATAAGTCACATTGCAGAGAGTTAGTGGCCTGTACTGCAAGAGGGTCCGTGGTACATCCACCTTGGGTATCAAACACATCAACGCATGCGCCACCTCCTCCGGCATTGTCAACGTGCTTGCGACCTCTTCCACCATCTTAAAGACGTCATCACCAAGGAGATGCCAATATCTTTTATAGAAAATTACAAGGAACCCATCAGGCCCAGGAGCCGCATAGTCTCGCATTTGGTGCAACACCACATCCACCTCCCGACGATGGTATGGCCTTTTCAGCTCCTCCACCTCGTCCACTGGTAGCTCAGCCAAGGGCCGCAGACCATCCCCCACACCCTCCACTGGAGCTTGTTCAAAAAACTGAGTAAAGTGTTGCACAGCATGTTGCTTTAGTTCAGCCTGATCCTTCGACCACCGACCTCCCTCCAGCTCCAATCCATAGATTATGTCACGTTTTCGATGGACCTTTGTCTGTGCATGAAAATATTTAGTGTTTCTATGCCCTAATTTAAGCCATCGATCCCTAGCTCTTTGGTACCATAGAAGCTCCTCCTGATACAATGTAAGCTCTAATTCTGCCTTGAGCTCACTCTCCAATCTTCTCATGCATGCCAAATCGACTCTATCCAGGACCCTCTCCACCCCCATTATGCGACGTTTTAATATGCGGATCCTCTGCCTAATATCTCCAAACACCGTAACATTAAATTCCCTGGACAAGTCCTGAACGCGCCTCAAGGATGGCACAATGCCGCCACCCCCCTCCTGTACTCCCTTCCTTACCACGTCCTCATAATTTGCATGAGTAGCCCATGCCGTCTCCCATCGGAAAGGCCGAGGCCCTCCATGGCTGGATTCCGAGCCACACCCCAGCTTTAGGGCCGAGTGATCCGACCCTAGCCTAGGCAAAACACTAACCCTACCTTCTGGAAATAGCAACGTCCAATGCAAGTTCGCCACTCCCCTATCCAACCTTTTAGCTAGCCGCCGCGCCTCCACTGTTCGGGTCTAAGTGGTTAGCAGCCCCACTGTCGGTACCTCTAATAGTTCACAATCACCAAGCAACTAGCGAAATTCCTCCGCCCTACTATCCTGGTAGATTGCTCCCTCCACTTCCTCTTGAGATGTGATCTCATTCCAATCTCATACCACAAACCACGACCCTGAGATGGTAGCAGCCACCTGGCGCAAGCTCTCCCAGTTAGATAATCTCCGTTGATAATTCAGATCCGCATAGATAACGGATACTTTCCACTGACAACTCCCTCTAGACAATTCAACTGTGAGGATACGTGGTTGCACATCCACCATCCTACATTGATAATGTGATCCTTGAGCCTGCAGCAGCCACACCCCATCGGCCCGACCCATGGCCTCCTGTACGTGTATACTAATATATCCTTTCCGAGCAAAGAAATAGCGTACTTGTTCAAATGACCCCTGAGGCTCCATCACACATAGAATATCCGGTCTACAGTTTTGGAGGAGAGTCCCCATCCAACGTCTAGCACTCCTACTCATTCATCCCCTGGGAGCGAATGGATTCGTCCCCCTTATCACCTCCCTCCTCCTGTCCATGGCTATTACTCTGTCCCTTGGTCAAGCAATCCCGTAGGAAGTGGCCATATCTACCACATCCAGTACATATCAAATGTAATCCTTCATAAGCAACCTTAATACTCCCCTCCCGCACTAGGAGTTTGCCTGTCACCAGTTTGTCCAAATCCAGTTCCACACAAACCCTAGCAAACTCCGCTCGATCCGTGCTCCAGGTTACCGCATCAAATTTCACCACCTTCCCAATCCCAGACGCCAATGCCGTAAGGATGTCCTTTCGGAAGTACGGGAGAGTTAGGCCATACAGCCGAACCCAAACCAAAGTTTTGTTAACCTGCGTCTTTGCCGGATCAAAGTCCCTAGTCCACGTCATGATCGCAACGTAATGATCAAATAGCATCCACGGGCCGCCTGCAACCACCCTGTCCCAGTGATAATGGCCAAAATTGTCCATTATTTCCAATCCATTTTCGTGTTTGAGACGAAATTTTGATTGTATTCCCAATCTTATTTTAATAAGAAAGCAGTTGAATTCGATATATTAAAGCGAGTTTGTAAGAAAAATGAGCTGGTAATGAAAAACACAAAAATATACAATTTTTATTGTATTTGTGTTAGAAAAATCCATAAACATGAAAAAAGGAAAAAGAAAAGAAAAAGAAAAGAAAAAGAAAAGAAAATATGGGAAAAAGAATAAAAATCCCACAAAAACTGAATTTTTGGCTAAGTATTAAAATTCGATGCGGTTTATACAGCATCGTGTTAATAGACCGCATCACTGAGAAGAAGCCAAGTCTAGTGTTGTTGAAGAATGATGCGGTTTACATGATGCGGTATATACCACATCAATTTCATGTATACCGCATCACTGAGGAAGCAAGAAGAAAAATGACCAAGTGTTGGAAGAGAAGTATCCAATCGATGCGGTTTACATCGATGCGGTTTATACCGCATCGACCTTATAAACCGCATCAAGACAAGAGACCAAGCAGGAGTGCATGCGACCTATGTAATGCGGTTTACATGATGCGGTTTATACCACATCACTCAAGTAAACCGCATCCCAGCCAAGGACCAAGAAAAAGAAGACCTCATGTAATGTGATATGTGTGATGCGGTTTATACCGCATCACTTGAAGAAACCGCATCAAATTCAAACCATGGAGAATGCATCTGGAAGAGGCTGTGCAACACGTGATAAACGCATGCTACTGTTAATGGGCCCTGATGGGCTTAGGGTTTTGAGAAAGAAGTATAAAAGCTGACCTTCTCCAGCACTTGAGGACAACTTTTTACACTTTACAACTTCACAAGGGAACAAAAAGAACAATCAGAAAAATAGTTAGGTGCGAGTTAAGGATCTCCAGTTCACCCCTTAAGGGTTAGGTAGGTAGTTTAGTTAGATTTATTTTCCATGTATTTTAGCTTAGTTTTAGATGCTTTAACCATAGATTAGTTCGGGAATTCTACTGTAATATCAACGTTGCTCAGAAAAAGAGTTAGGTGCGAGGAGTTGACATTGACATATCTGGAGAATATTTGACCAACTTCCTCGGAACTCCAAACTGCAGATCAGAATTTCCCACAGCTGAGATATTTGAGAAGGGGACATGCAAGGCAGCTGAGAGGCCCTATTATGAAGATATCACAAGATCGCTCACTGCCGATAGCTATACGGGAGAATTCTCCTTCTACGCCAAGCATCTCAAGCTGGAGTTCCAGCCCTCATATGATTTCTACATGTCAAAGATCAGGCCCAACCCTCATGCTCCATGAGACATCTGGTCGAATGTTAAAGGGTTTTGCTAAGATTTGGCACGGCATGAAGATCAATGTGGGAGAGCACATCTTCCATGTAATGACTACGAGGAGCTCCAGCAGAACTGCTCTCTGCTATCCCAATCTCATCAGAAAGATTTGCCAAGATCAGTGAGTAGACTTGTCGATTTTCAAGGGGAGCAATCTCATCCACATGAATCCTCCCATTCCAGTCCCACAGACTCGGGTTACTGATCCCATCGTTTACATCATGCCAGAAAGAGATGCGGGATCAGATGCCCAGTCTGGATACACTCCCAGGCAACCAGCTAGGCGCCAACCACGCAAGAAGAAGGCATGTACTGAAGCGGTGCCTTCAACAGAAGAAGCTGGAATTCCTTCGACAGAACAGACTGAGATTCCCCCTGCTCAGCCGAGCGAAGAAGACTGCAGACACCTCCACTCCAAGTTAGCCAAGAAGACATCCAGTCCGACCTCCTCTCAGAAGCCAGAACGTTTCTCAATTTCCAGCTGACTCTCAAACTATTGAAATAGTGAGCCAAATTGGACAATCGATGGTGCAAAGTGTCAAAACTCTTGCCGATGTCATTGTTTCGAAAGAAGAAGAAGAGTTGAGACTGAAGGCGCTTGAACGAGAAGAAGAATTCAGACGAATGATGTTTGAAAGAGAAGAGAGCCAACACAAGGACAGGATGGAGAGCGAAGAAACGAACAGAAAGCTGATGGAGTCGCTGTTCAACAATCAAGCCCAAATGATGAGTGCCATAATCAGGAAGCTGCCCTTGCTGCCGAGAGATGACACCGGACCTTCCAAGCAGCAACCGGAGAAGAAGGATTGAGCTGACATGATCAAATCCAGACGAGTTGTATTGTAAACATCATACATTAGAATTTCCATTCATTCAGTGCACTTTCGATCATACTGTTGGAAATCTAGTGTAATTGATGTATTTATATGCTTACAAAGAATGGAATTTTTGAGTTCCAACTTTAAAAAAAAAATGAAAAAGATGTATGGCAGTCCAAGATGAATAAGTGACTGTCATGCCAAAAACAAAACTGTAACATGCTTGCATGTTCACAGTGTTTTTTACTGTTTTCAATTAAATAACCAGCATAAAACAAGCATAAATCTGTCACCTAAATTCACATATTGAATTTAGGCTAATGATAAAATTTGTAAACTATTAAATTGGGATAAAATAATTGAAAATATGCATGATATAAATTTTTGAGGTTTTGAGTTATAAAAATTTAATGATATGATCACATGAAAGAAAAACAAACTTTCATGTTGAGAATTTGATTGAATAAATTGCAAGAATTTCTCAAAAGTTAAATTCAAGAATAAATGTATGACATGATCAAACGATACCATGTCAGATTTGAGCCATGAGTCACTTTTACTCATTATTTCTTTGTTGTGTGAAAATCATTTTGATTAAAGAAAACTAGAACTTGCAATTGGGATCGATTCAAGACCAAGCCATATTTCCGAAATCGAGCACATGATCGAGGCACATAGAAAAACCAAATTTTTGGCCCTCGTTTGAAATCCAAACCCAAAAATATTTTCCCTTTAGGAGTAACCCATCTGAGCCTTTAAGCCTATTTTTTCTTTGAAACCACTATATTTTCCTAACCTTATAAAAATACCAAGAAAATCAAACCCAAGTGTACAAGAATCAATTCTATAAATGCATTAAATTTTTTATCATAAAAAATGTACTAATCGGCATTCAAAAACCGATTAAAAAAAAAGGAAGAAAGAAATGAAAGAAAAAGAAAAAGAAAAAGAGAAAAATTGTTGAGTTTCATTCAACAAGAATAAATTGCAATTGACAAAGCAAATTAGACATAGTCTAATGTCATGCAATAGAGAAGAAAAACAAAAGAAAGAAAGAAATATTGATGATCATAAATTTTAATTAAAATTATGCCAAGTTATGATAGAATGAATTCATGTCACTTCTTAGCCCAATAATTCCCTTCCATACCGATGTTACAACCGTATGCCCCGTTACAACCCCTAATAAGACCTCGGGATCTCGATTTGAAGAAATGAGTAGGTGGCGAGTTGGTCTAATTGCAAGCTTATGGGATAATTTAATTGAATTTGATTGTGAGCGTTAATGATTAAAATCTAAATTTGAGAGTGAGTGAAATTTCCGATTCTACTATATGTGAGGCTCTGTTCTAATTGATCAATGTTCATGTCATACTTGAATTCAAGAATTAAATCAACGAGATTGTCTAAACACTTATTCAAGAAAAATTAACAATAATGATTGATTTGTATACCTACTTAAGTGAGAAGTATCATTTCATTAAACACTGCAATCAAGAGAGTTTAATACTTGTAATTTTTGGTTATCTTATCCTAATATAAAAAGAATGAAATTTTTGAAGCCACGCAAATGGATTGAATGTGCAGAGTCCATGCTCTTAGGAGCACTGACTCTGACTGCTCGGGGACGATCAGTATTAAATGTGTGGATGTTGGTAATAGCCAAAATTGTCCATTATTTCCCATCCATTTCCGTGTCTGAGACAGACATTTTGATCGTATTCCCATCTTATTTTAATAAGAAAGCAGTTGAATTCGACAGATTAATGCGAGTTTGTAAGAATAATGAGCTGGTAATGAGAAACACAAAAATATGCAATTTTTATTGTATTTGTGTTAGAAAAATTCAAAAACATGAAAAAAGGAAAAAGAAAAGAAAAAGAAAAGAAAAGATGGGAAAAAAAATAAAAATCAAACAAAAACTGAATTTTTGGCTAAGTGTTGAAATTCGATGCGGTTAAACCGCATCGTGTTAATAGACCGCATCACTGAGAAGAAGCCAAGTCTGGAGTTGTTGAAGAATGATGTGGTTTACATGATGCGGTATATACCGCATCAATTCCATGTATACCGCATCACTGAGGAAGCAAGAAGAAAAATGACCAAGTGTTGGAAGAGAAGTATCCAATCGATGCGGTTTACATCGATGCGGTTTATACCGCATCGACCTTATAAACCGCATCAAGACAAGAGACCAAGCAGGTGTGCATGCGACCTATGTAATGCGGTTTACATGATGCGGTTTATACCGCATCACTCAAGTAAACCGCATCCCAGCCAAAGACCAAGAAAAAGAAGACCTCATACAATGTGATATATGTGATGCGGTTTATACCGCATCACTTGAAGAAACCGCATCAAATTCAAACCATGGAGAATGCATCTGGAAGAGGCTTTGCAACACGTGATAAACACATGCTACTGTTAATGGGCCCTGATTGGCTTAGGGTTTCGAGAAAGAAGTATAAAAGCTGACCTTCTCCGGCGCTTGAGGACAACTTTTTACACTTTACAACTTCACAAGGGAACAAAAAGAACAATCAGGAGGATCTCCAGTTGACCCCTTAAGGGTTAGGCAAGTAGTTTAGTTAGATTTATTTTCCATATATTTTAGCTTAGTTTTAGATGCTTTAACCATAGATTTGTTTGTAAACATTTTGTAACTACCTCTTAGTGTAGCCATTACCATATTTTTAACATGCTTTTTAGTTAGAATGAACCCTACCTTCAACTAATGAGTGGTTTTGGGTTATTTAATATGCTTTCAAGTGTTAATAGAAGAAAAAATTTCAGAAATGGTTTTTGACTCATGTGTTTGACACTCATTAAATGCTTTCTTAGTAATAAATGTTAGAATGTTTGTTTGTTTGCAACTAGGTTTCATTTATTATGCTCCTTGTTGACTTACAACTTCAATAAATGCATGTTTAGTGGGTTTGTAGCATGTTTTATGCCTTAGAGCTTCAAATAGTGGTCTTAGGTTTTAGATAATTTTAGGGTTTGTTAGAAATAAGTTTAATGTTTTATTTTATCTTTCTTGTTCTAGTTCTTTCATTTATGCTTCCTTAGTTAATGTTGGCGTTCTTCCTTATTATGCTTATAGTTCTTAGATTTTACTTTGTTTTTGGTAGATTAGTCTTTAAATTTCATGTTTGTAGTTTTAGGGTTTAATTCTTGCTATTACCCACTGTGCATACATAAATCTTGTTAACCACAAAATATTCACAAGTATGACTGCGAGATGACACTGATGTGAAATGAATGATGTGGTCTAATCACATCTATCATAAACCGCATCAGATAGAAACCGAATGAATGTTTTGTGAGCAAAAATACAACTTATAAAAAATTTGCATGTGATGCGGTCTAACTGATGCGGTGTAACCGCATCAGTGTAAATAGACCGCATCACATAATAAAATGTTGGTGTTTTTATTGTCTTTCACCACCTTAATGCGGTTTCCACCAATGCGGTCTACGCGATGCGGTTTATACCGCATCGCCCATGTAGACCGCATTGCCTCAGAAACCGCCTCACTTGCACTCCATTCCATTCATGCCTTAGTTTATTTCTCTTATCAACCTCATGCGGTTTACATCGATGTGGTATATACTGTATTACCATTGTAAACCGCATCACTCTCACCCTTTGAAGTAAATGCCTTAGCCAAATGTGAGCAAGGGAGTAATCTCATCGATGCGGTCTATCCGATGCGGTTTATACCGCATCGACTTGATAGACCGCCTTAGATGATTTTATTTCGCATCCTTGCAATGACCAATCATGGTATAAGCCATACTTCATCCCTCATGCATGATCGATGCGGTTTAATGTATGCGGTTTATACCGCATCCAATTCAATAGACCGCATCGACCTCTCCTTTTTATTTTGAAACTCCAAAAATATTTTATTTTCTTGAGTTGTGTAAGTTGCATGGGTGTATTGGGCTTAGGCCCAGTATATCTAATTTTACCTATTACACATCTCAATTCATTAGTGTCAAAATTATTGTGTGATTAACACTCACACAATACCAAAAATCTTTTCTTTATTTTATTTTATTTTTCTTTTTATTGTGTGTGTGTGAGTAATAAGGAACATCACAGATCAATGTTGGCAAAAAGGTCCCTTCACAGGGATAACGATTAGCTCGTCTTCTGTGTGTTAATTATTGCTCATTATTTTGCATGGTCTGATTAGAGATTGGTGGAAGCTCCGGCAAAAAGGTCTTTGTATATGGATAACGATTAGCCACTCAGCCAATTCGTAATTAGATACAGTTTTCTTTTCCTTATCTTAATTTCAAACCTGAATTTCGAGTTGTGGTATTAGTGAACAGTGTCGATCAACACTGTTGTAATAGTATTACAATAAGAAAACATGTAGGTTTTTCCTCAATTCATGGATGGTAGAACTCTCGATGATAGCGATCACTGTCATTGAAGGTCTCTTACTGTCTAAAAATCGTACCACCTGGAATAATTGGGAACTGGACAGCAGATGTTTGCAGTCCAGATAACCCCAGTTATTTCTGACTGCTTTTTAGCCAATTTCTTCTCATCTCAAGGCTAATTTATCTTTGTGTAACAAATTCTGTCTAACCCTACCATTATATTTTGGGGTATTTTATTTTATCTTTTCTTATACAAGTATGCATGATAATATTATGTAGATGTTGTGGTCATATTATTTTGGGGATCCTTCCCTTTGGACATAGAAGTCTTGATTTAAATAAGAAGTTGCATAATAAATTTCCAACAAAAACTTTATAAAATACGGATATGAGTAAGGGATAAATTCCACATTTATGATTAATTCATCTTCTGTTGGGGGTTGATTTTGAGAACTTAGAAGCAGAGTCAACGATTAGGTCTCACCTAGACTGAAAGGATCTGTGTTTTAATTGAGAGCTTAGTACCTGTGTAGGGAATGGTTTTCGGATATCAATTGTTTTCTCAAAATTGCTGTGTGTTGGAAATCTATATTAAATATTGCATCAAATCAGTGTCCACTTGGATTCAGACGAGATGTGGTAGATAATACTAGAGGAACAACATGTGGGCCTTGGTTAATTTCTAAGGTAGGGTTGAGTATTCTTTCAACTGCTAGCTTCTTCTGCCAAAGTCTAGAATCGAGTCTTGAGTGAGTACATCCAGAACAGATTCTTCACGGATCTGTTTCATTTAGTTTGTATCTCATGACTAACCAGATGTTATAAGCCCTGTGGCTTACTCATATTTGGGAGGTTCTTGATCTGCATCTGGTCACTAAGACCAGGGGCTCTTTTATACTAATGGAATGAGATAACTTTTAAAAGCTTCCGAGTGATAGGATTTTAAATGCTTTCTTTATCGCTTTCTTTTAAATGCTTTTGTAGAGGACACTCGGAAGAATTAGAGGTTGGCCGCCGTATATAAGGTTTAAGAGTTATGGATTGGTTCGAGACTAGATTTGAGCTTTGGGCGTGACATGGGGGAATGATAGGAGTACTTGGCATGTCAACTAATGATGTGTCGGGTGTTGCTTATCCACCTCAGATATATAACATACCTCGGCAGGGGCAGTTATAAATCTGTGGTATCTTAGATTTTGAGGTCATAAGAGCATGTAAATTCTTGCTGTAAATACCTGTCTGTTAAAGGGAACATAGTACAGAAAGCATGAGAGTTAGCTAACTGATGGATTTTCCTAAACAAAGATCTGCGTATTAAAACAGAAGTTTAATTATTGTTTCATCTGAATCTTGTCCAATTTTTATTATTTTCTCCCTGTCCCTTCTGTCACATTTTAAATTTGCTTTCTAGATAGCATAGTATAATTTTACATGCTTTCGTAGCATAATTTTACCAGCTTTCCTATAATAATTTTAGTTGCTTTCTCAGAATAGATTTAAATGCTTTGTAGAATAATTTTAACATGCTTTGTAGAATAATTTTATCGCTTTCATAGTTTAGTTTAAATTACGTCAAGTAGTTTTTCATCCCAACTCAAACTTGAATCGAGTAACCGAGTGGAAATCTTATGAAACGGTGTGGGACCTGCTTCTATCGCACATCCTCCAGTGAACGATCCGGTCTTACTATAAATTACTGCAATTTTTGACACCGTGCGCTTTCGGGCCACAGTTTCCTATATGAGTATATAAAAACGTGACAACCTATAAACATATCCCTAATCCCAACTCCATTTTCATAATTGGTTTCATTAAATAAAATTAAACTGGGATTATATTCTTTTCAGAAAATACTCATATAGTGGGAAATTGTCAAAAGTTTCACCCGGTCTGCGTCCCGATCAAATTTGACCACGAAACATCCGTAGCCCATGCCAATCAGCGCAAACGAATCCTTGAGTTTACATAGTCGCCCCAGGATCTTAATAACCAGCGCCCCTCCCACGGCTTACAAGCTTCATCAAACAGCGCATCATCAATCAACACCCTGACTACCCCCGGATTCACCTTATCAGCAGACGTACGTATCAGTTTTTCCACAAGCAAGTCTCTTTCGAGGTCCGGTTGCGGGCTACACTCTTCATCTTGGCGCAACGCATCACGAAACGACTTAGTCGTGCCAATGTCGGGTGGCCGCGAAGCGGCCGTTGGAGACTCTCTCGACGCCGTTGCATGGTAATCCGCCGAAACCCTAGGAGAAGCCCTAGGAGAAGCCGTCATCTTCTTTTGATTGTTGACTTACCCAGATTGCTAATTTGATATGTGTGGTATTGAAAATGTGTTAAATTATTTAGAAATAGGATTTTGCTATATATAATAATATTAAATTATAAATATATGTGTAATAGTGTTATTTAATGATAATGAGGTGGGTTGGCAGTGAATCATGCAATCAATCAACTTTATTATGAGTAGTTTTGTTTGATGTGATTTTCACCCCCTGAAAATTTACAAATGTCAGATGAGAGAATTTTTATGTTTTGTTTGAAGCTTTAGCTTATTTTATTGCCAAGTGTTTGGCCACTGGTTCGTGCCAAGGACCTTTTTTCTTCTCAATGGAGGCTATTGGAAAAGGATCAAACTGATTAAGGCACCGGAATCAATAATGCATCTAAACTTTACTGATTATCACTTGAATTACAATGGAAACAATGGAAAACAAATGAAAATCTACCGGTTGCTAAGAAACAACGGCGGATTATCCTCAAATAGCTACTAAAATCTACCGGTTGTTAAGGAACAACGGCTGATTTGGAAAAAGTAACCGCTACAACTAGGCTAAAATCTAGTAAAGCTGGTAAAGGAAAGCAGTAAAAGATACAAAGAAGTAGATTGATATAAAGAAAATTTGGATTGGATTGGTCTCCCCTGCTCTAGTGCCTGGCACCTCCTATTTATAGTTGTAGTGGCGGAGCTAAATAACCGCTCCACATCTATCCCTCGAGACGATCAGCATCTCTTCCTTTCGGCCGAACCCGGTTATGCTGGCTTCGGCCGACCCTGTTAGTCAAGTCCTCCTTCGGCTTGTAGGCTTGGGCCTCAATTATTTTTTCTTTCACCCTCGGCCTCAAACGTTTATTCCTTATGGCCCAACGATTGGGCCCATTCTTGATCCATCAACCCGGATGATCACAACAGATGCCCTCCTTACTTGGGCTCATTTCAGATAAAAATAGCCCCAGTAATTAGTTCCCCTCCCTGCTAACACGATCTCCAAGATATCCGGCTACTATTTCTTTTCCGTATCCCGATCGTTGTCATCATTAAGCCGTCTTTTCTAACCTCTCTCCTTCCATAACCATCTTCTTTCCCATGAAATTCCCCTCTTTTTCTCTTCACTCTCCCTTCTTCTTCTTCTCTAAGTCATTCCTTCTCCCATGGACCCGTGGTCTATCTCCGTTCCTCCTTCTCAAATTACCAAGATCGAAAAATCATCCGCTTCTCATTCAACAGTCCGACGCATCCCCGAGGGCTTCTACTCCTTAGGTCCACTTGGGATTCCCGAAGAAGTTAACGAGTATACTGCCCGTATTTTTTAGAATTGGACTATTCCATTATACACGTCATGGTTTTCCTCCACGCTTTTTCTTGTGTCGCTTATTATCTGGCCTACGGCGTCAGCTGAATACTTGGATTGGTATCATCACTTAGAACTCCATTGTCGCAAGTCTTGGTTTGATGCGGGCATCCTTCACCTAATCCAGCTTAGCGTTGAACCTTTCCCGACTGACCTTCGCCCCATTTAGGCGCTCCTGTGCTTCTAGAATTCCACGGTCAATTACTTCTGTTTCCCTTGGGGTATGATGACCCCTACGATTCAAGACGTCAAGCTTCTTTTGAATCTTTCTATTAGGGGAGACAACTTTGGGGTGGCGTCTTATGATCCGCCGAAGAAGAAGAAAAGTACTGGTTTCTCTTCTAAAAATACTTATCGTAGTTGGATCATTTCTCACCAAAGTGGTTCAGATTCGGCCGAAACCTATCGTGAAAAGTCTCTTGCCTTCATGATGTACTTCCTTACCCGGTTTTTCTGGTGTGCCCCCTCTAAGGGTTTTCTTCTTAAAACCTATCCCTTGATTTATGAAATTATTAATAAAACTCGTTTACCTCTGGCCAACTTTTTCCTCGCTCATCTTTATTCTGGTATGTCGACCTATGTTGCTGGTTGGGAAGACGGCCTTACGGACAAGGACCGTGGTCCTCTTTGGTTTCTTCATCTATGGCTAGTTTGGCACTTTAGAGATATATCTAGCTTCCCTTCTTTTGATATTCACCCAAATAACCGGGTTAGTATTCCTTCACTCCGATCACCTCTACCTGATATGTCGATTCCTCAGTGGATCTGCTATTTTATGGGCCGAACAACCGATCAAGCTTTTTTTAGTTATTCGTATAAGAAGGACAACTTTAATTGGATTATAGGCATCGCAACTTCTCCTTTTGGCGACCTTCTTGATCGACCTTTAGCTCAAATATGGAATCGATGCATCCTTCCCCGTCCTATTTTCAAGGGTTCTACTGCCCTTGCCAATGCTACCATTCCTGCCGAAATAAATAACCCTCACCTAGTCAGCCGTCAGCTCGGCTTTGCTCAGGATCTAGTGGTAGCTTATCGCATTGACAACCAGCTTTCTGCTTTGAATAGTAGAGAACATTGCGCAATTTGGAACCGGCGCCTCATCACCTTTGATGTCCCGAAATTTGTTGTTCGTGCGGGTTTATCAACGGTTCGCTTCCGAAATTGGTGGGACGGTGTTGCCTGTACTTATTTCAGCGCCGCTCTCAGCCCTCTTTTACGGCACTATGGATTTTCTCCACTACTTTTATCTTCATCACCGCGCTCTCCCTCCTCCGAGTCTCTTGTGAGGAAGAACCGAAACCGGTCTTCATCCGCTCCTTCCTATGCTGGTAACTTCTTCATTTTATGTACATATTCATATTCTTGATGCCTTGTTTCTCTAATTACTATTCTTTTCATAGTATCGAAGGAGGGCAGCTCGGGGTTCTACTTCCCCCGTGCCTGCACTAATCCCCAACTGAAAGAGAATCATTGATCCTTTAGCTGATTCAACAAGTTCTTTCCTTTCTGCTAAAACTCGAAATCGATCATCTCGTTCACCTCTCGGAAGAGCTCCTCCTGTACATGTGACGGTATATAAAATTTCTTGGTTTTCCCCTGTACTGCATTGTGTCTTATTTCATGTTTCCACAGGTTTCTTCTGATTCCCAAGTACTAGTAATTCTTCAAACTTCGGCTGTAGCGACTGATCCTAACACAACTGAATTGCAAGAAGCTAACGACCAAGATTCGGCCGTCTCGGCCGACCCCATTATGGCTGAACCGCAAAGGATGAATGAGGATACTACCATCGGACGGGTTTCCGAGATTTCTCCTATTATCCCTGCGCCTTCATCCATTGTTGCTTCGAACCTTCCTTCCTCTCGATTGGACCCTCCTAGTGGCCCTATAAATTTGGTTCAACTTCCGCTTGCCGCTACTCCTTCGGATACACCTGATATCCTTGGTGATACTTCTGCTATTCAGGTTCCTCCATCTCCATTTCCTGATCGACAAGTTCTGGATGATTTCTTTTCTCCTCCCCCTTCATCTCCCCTTCCATCAAATCTTTCGACTCATCTGGGAAATTACTTGGGGCGATTATGCAACCTGATTACGTGTCAGCATAATGTGGAGTTCGTGTATCCGAAGCCTATTCTGCTCCTTTTATCTCACCTTGATCAACACTTTCATGATGAGGTTGTTTCCTGAACTTGGATGCTACTCTTCAAGCAATCTCTAAGTTTGTTCTCTCCTTGCACCAGGAGATCCTAGCGCATTTAGTTGCTCGGGACAAACTCTTAGCCGAACGGGAAGCTATAGCTTCTTCTCAAGTCGAGTTTGATAAGTGTTCGGCCGAATATCGGACTCGCAAAGGTACTCTTTCTAAAATAAGTTCTCGTGAACTTATGTTTTCTGAAGAACTTTCTTCTACCCAACGAGAAATAGTCAGACTTCAACAGAAAAGAGAGAGGACTGAAGTCGGCATTGGATGGAGCTACGAAGGAATCGGCCAACTTGAAGCATTCGATCAAGCAGCTTCAGAGGTCGGCTGAAGCTCCCAAGGCTAAATTCTTAGATTATCAGCGAAATGCTTCTTACCTTGCCATGAGGGCTAGTTTTGATGACCATATTTTAGGCTCTTTTCAACAGAAATGGTCTGAAACTCAAGGCTTTGCAGAACAGCTTGATTCGGTTATCCACAATCTGGGTAGCAAGCCTACAGCTTATGTTATTTCTCAACTGGACATCTTTCCTCTAGATCCCTTGGAGGTTGAGGCTTCCCCACCTCGTGACATTCATTCCTCTTCAAAAGCTTCTGCAGGTATTCCCTTTTTCGAATACTCCCTTCGATTTTTCCTAGCTGCACGTTACCTTACTTTAATCTTCTTTTTCTTACGGAAATCTGCTCTCCTTCTGAACGCTTCTGAGTCTCTGCCATCTCCTCATTCTACTGATGATGGTATCAAGACTACTCATCATCCACCTCCTCGCGTATCACAGGCTATTCCTTCTTCTGCAGCGGACTTTATTCCCCTGGTTAACCCTCAAATTGGCGCCCTTCAAGACCTTGATGAAGATGTGCAATTTGACGATAGTGAGGATCACTGATATTTTCGTGTATTTCAGGTTCCTTGATAATTTGTAAATACTTTGATAATAATTTTTTTGGACTGTAAGTGTCCGCCATTCACCCTTTTGGCCGACTTGCATTTTGGATTACTACTGTAAGTCGGCTGACTCGTGCTCCCTTTGGCCGACGTGTGTACAATTACTCTTTTATATGCATTTCTATCTTTATTCTGATCTTACTTATTTTTGTTGCATGCGTTCGGTCAGAAATCTCGTGATATCCGGGCCTTTTTATGGCAGCCTTTAACTGGTGACAGTCTTTTCGGGAATCAATCAAAATGTTTTCCCATAAATAGCTTTTAGTATTGACCGTTTCTTCCTCCTTGCCAATCGCAGCTATTATCTCCCACTATAAATACCATGACTCAGGCTTTCCTATTCACAATCTTCTTTGCTTAACATCCTTATTCACCCATTGATTATGAGCACGGCTTTTTCCCTTCTTTCCATCAATCACTTTCTGCCAGTGCCTCCATGGTGCCCAAGAGACATCTTCTCGCAAAGATTTCCAAGCGTGGTACGAAAAATCTCCGCTCGTGCGGTACGAACTCAGCTAATGTCGTCACTGTCGTATTTGTGCAGGAGAGGGTCTCTAGACACTTTTTCTAACCTTGATCTCAACGGTCATGCTGGCAAGATCTTTTTCTACTTTGCGTTTGCATATCCGGTCGGATCTTACGTAATGGAGGATTCATTGCCCTCAGTGGTTCCTCTGTTTTTCCTTTTTCCCACCACCTTGGTTGTTGCCTCGGTAGTAACCTTCCCCAACCCAACTGAGATCTTGGGGAGGCTATACCTGAGCTCGACTTCTACCTCTGGGACGTTGTACTATTCGTTCTAGCGTCCCCAGCGGTTGAAGCCTGGTGGTTGGAACAATCGGCGCAACCATTTCTAATAATTGGTCATGCGACCGCTTTTGGTTCCGCCGATGTATCTTGGCGGCTTTATACAAGGTAGGATTGTTTGACATAATCTTACATGTCCCATTCTTAGGACCTTTCCCTTGTATATGCTCGCATAGAATAGGGCGTTTCCCTTCTATATTGTAACTTCGGACTACCCACGCCGTCTTCAGCTGAAGTAACTCCTCTTTGTACTGTTTCTTCCTTGGAATAAAATGTTTACTTTTTTGTTTAATCCCAAGCTGAAGCATAATATCTTTTCATGTACCTTGCATTAACGAATTTGACATTTGTTCTCCATTTTTGTCTATTAATATGTATGCTCCTTTTGGCAACTTTGTTTGAACAATAAATGACCCCTCCCAATAGGGGCTCCACTTTCCCATTCGGTCATCCTTCCGCTTGGGTGGCCCTATAACTTTCCAAACCAAATCGCCAACTTCAAAACGTTTAACTCGAATTCTCTTATTATACCAATCGGCCACAACATCTTTATTCTTCTGCAAATTCTTGAATGCTTCGACCCGATCGGAATTAACATCTAATAATCGTCCATCATTGCTTGATCATATTGTTCGGCCGAGAATTGATCTGCTTGACTTTTTCTTAAAGTTGGTACTGTTATTTCGGCCGGTAGTACTGCATACATCCCATAAGTCAGCCGAAATGGTGTAAACCTAGTGGCTGAAGTCTTAGCATTCCGATAAGCCCATAGTGCTTCGGACAACTTTTCATGCCGCTTTCTCAGCTGATCTTCAATCATTTTCTTAATAATTCCTATTTGTTGCTTGATTGTAGCCTCTGCTTACTCATTTTCTTGTGGATAGTATGGGGATGAATGGAAAATCTTCATTCCATATTCATAAGCAAAGGCTTTAACTTTATCTCCAACAAAAACGGTTCCTCTGTCCGTCAGAATCTTCTGTAGAATTCCAAACTTATAGATCAATTGCCTTTTGATGAACTCGATGACCTCCTCTTGAGAAATACTGACGTAAGCTTGTGCTTCGGCCCACTTTGTAAAATAATCTGTAGCCACTAAAACATACTTATGTCTCTTTGAAGAGTGAAGAAAATAAAACTTAGCCTTGAAGACCAGGCCCTTACTCCGTCCCACACAGTGTATTACTAAAGGCCCTAGTAAGCCTTACAGGCGGAAGGGGAAGATTACCAATCACCTAAAAAGACGGGTGGGCTATGGTAGAACGAGAGGTAAGGGGCGGGAAGGGATCAAAAGCAACGAGCCAAACACAAGTAAAACCAACATCTCTGAACCTCTCTTTTGAACAAAGAGTGAGGCAACTATGGTCAGGAGTTTAGCGGTGCCTTCATCCGGACATCCTAGCTGAAAGATTCCTTGAAAGGCTTAATCTTTCCAATAATATCCATGGCCTAGCCCTGAAATGGCCATGGTTTAATCATGATATGCAATTCTTCGGCCGGTAGTTTCTGAATCGGCCCATGCTTTTGACAATCACGACATCCCTTTGCATATCTTTCACAATCGGCTCCCATATTCGGCCAGTAATATCCAAGCCAAATAATACTCCACTTCATTGATTTTCCAGCTCGATGCGCGCCACAAATTCCCTCGTGTACTTTGCCCATAACTCTCTTAGCATCATCTTTTCCTACGCATCAGAGTAGTACTCCATCGATAGCTTGTTTAAAGAGTAGTCCTCCTATTATGGTATAATCCATCACTTTCCGCTTTTCGGCTGGATTGGATTCGGCTGGATCCTCTAGAGTTCGTACTATTTCTTTAATCTATTCGGCCTTCTGAATTTCGGCCGAACACACTTCCATGTTACCTGCCTCTGGCATTATCCTGTATCTCGCAGCGTGTTGGGCTAACTCATTGGCCAATTCGTTTTCTTTTCTCGGAATATACTCAATGTACACTTCATCAAACTCCGCTAACAAATCAACTGTCTCTTCATACAACCCAATCAACTGTGGGCTTTTAACAGAAAAATCCCCCAAGTAATTGCTGAATAACTACCTCAGAATCCCCCTTAATTGTTATGGCCTTGACCCCCTCTTTTTTCAACTGTTGTAATCCCAAGATCACTACTCTGCTTTGTTGTTAGTGTAGGACCTGGGCAATTGTATATAATATTTGTATACCTTGCCCTCTAGTGTATGTATTGTAAACCCTGCTCCGACACCTGAGGCTGCTTTCGATCCATCAAACATCATCGTCCATGGCTGTAGGTATGCTATTCCAATTTTGTCTCCTTTATTCGGTCGAATCCCTTCTGCAGTATCTTCTGCTATCGGAAGCATTGGATGATCTGCCAGGAAATCGGCTACAACTTATCCCTTCATAGCCCTTAGTGGTGGTACTTTAGATCGTACGCGTTTAACTTCATGGCCCACTTAGCTATTCTTCGGCTGCTAACCGGATCATTCATCGTGATCTTAACTATATCGACCGAAGTCACAACCACTACTTGTCTCGGCTGAATGTAGTATTCCAGTTTCTGACAAGCATGGTATAGACTTAGGCATAATTTGTGAATCGGAGAATACCTGAGTTCTGCATCCTTAAGAATTCTGCTTAAATAATAGATCGCCCGATCCCTACCTTCTTCGTCCTCCTGAGCTAGCAATGCTCCTATGGACTCTTCGGCCGCTGCTATGTACAATTTTAATGGTCGGCCGAGGACTGGAGGAACCAACACGGGTGGATTAATCAAAGCATGCTTTAATTTTTCAAAGGCGCTCTGTTGGTCATCTCCCCACTTGAATTCCTCTTCTTTCTTTAATCTGAGCAGATCGGTCAATGGTTTTCCTTTTCCGGCCGCGTTAGCCAAGAATCTTCTCAGGAAACCGATCTGGCTTAAGAATTTCTGCAGACTCTTCTTATCATGACGCAGTCTGGCTTCTTGGATAGCATTGGTTTTATTTGCATCTACTTATATACATTTGTTATGCACCAAGAATCCCAGGAAGTTTCATGCCTGTACCCCGAAAGCACACTTGGCTGTATTCATCTTGACTCCATGTAGCCTCATCCTTGCAAATACTTTGCTTAAATCGGCCAAATAGCTTTCCACATCTCTGGATCGGACCATGACATCATCGATGTAGACTTCTACACAATCCTATTAGGTCATGGAAGACATAATTCACGGCCCTTTGGTATGTAGCCCCTGTAGTCTTCAAGCCAAATGGCATGACCACCCATTCATAAATCCCAATGGCTCTAGGGCATCTGAATGTAGTCGTGTGTACACTTTCTTCGGCCATAAAGATTTGGTTGTATCCATAATAGCATCCATAAAGGATAATATTCCTTTTTTTGTGGCCTAATCAATAAATAAATCGACAATGAGCATAATATATTCATCTTTAGGAGTTGCTATATTGAGATTTCGAAAATCAATACACACTCTCAACTTCCCATTTTTTTTTAATCACTGGTACAATATTTGATACCACTCTACATACTTAGCTGGCCTAACAAACCCGACCGCTAACAATATCTCTATTTCTTCCTTAATTTTCGGGACAATTTCGGGCGCTGCCCTCCTGGCTGGTTGCTTATCTAGTCTAAACCCCTCCTTGATAGGCACCCTATGTTCCACAATTGATCTTTCCAAACCAGGCATCTCTGTATAATCCCAAGAAAAACAATCTTTAAATTCGATCAAGACTTCCCTGAATCGGCTGATCACATGTTGGTCCAAGGTTGCGCTTATTGGAATTTCTCTTGGATTCTCGTCTGTTCCAACATTGATCGTCTTTAGTGGGTCTTGCGCCTTGAAGTCTGGTGTCCGCTTCGGAATATCATCCATCAGCTCACTCCATTTTGGCTTTTCCTTCTCTGGTTTGAGCTCGGCCGACTCGAGATCGGTTGTCCCTTTTCTGCTTTCTTCCATCATTTATCTTCTTCTGTATTCGGTTGTGGGTCGGCCTGGTATCTCACTTCAAATCCTAGATCGGTCAAATTGCATTCGACAACCTCCGGATACTGATTCCCCACGACTGCCAAGAACGGCTGTATGGGTTCCTCATATAGTACCAAATCAATTCGTCTGGGTGAACTGACTGGGAATGGAGGTTGATCTCCTTCTACCTCCTCCACTGTGCCATCGTTCTTCCAGAACCATAACTTCTGGTGTAGGGTCGATGGCAAACACCTAGCAGTATGTATCCAGCATCGGCCTAGTAAATCCGTATACGGATCATCAGCATCAACTACAAAGAACATAGTCGGAATTGAGATCATTCCGACTGTCACATCAACCAGTATACATCCTTCTGCCGCCGTCTGGGCTCCCACAAAACTCAACACCTTCATTCTATTGGGTAGCAAATCTTCTCTAGTTCGGCCAATTCTGACGAAAGTAGTCAACGGCAATATCTTTACCGTTGCCCCTCCATCCACAAACATTCTTCTTAATGGTCTTCCATTAAACTAGCCTTTCACATATAAGGGCCTCACATGTTGAGACATCTTTAATGTGGGGGGCAAAATAGTGCTCGGTTGAGCGTCTGGGACGAACGCCTTGTACCCTTCTTCTAGGCTTTTCTCAATTTCGGCTTCTGGCCGAATTGCTTCCAGCTTGGCGAAGCAGAAATCGATTACAGGTTCTTCCTCGCCGAAATATTCTCATTCCTTTTGACAGAATACCACAACTGGTTCTGTGTCGGACCAGTATTCCTCGTCGTTTGCTGCCGTGATGCCTACCATGCCAGCACTTGATCCAAAATCAAATTTAAATTGACCAATTGAAAGAGTTTCAGTATTCGGGACAATGGATGTTTTTGGTTCCCATTCCCTTGTACGGACTGGTCTAGGCTTCCACTCTTCTTCTACCTCTCATAGGTCATCGTTTGTCCGAACTTCTTTCTGTTTCGGCCGAAACTCAGTTTTATGTTTCAGTCGATCTTCATCGTTCTTCCCCTTATCTGCTTTCTGCTTCTTGCCTTCGACTGACTTAATATGAGCCGAAAACATTTTATTTAATATTCTTCCCTTGGAAAAAGTGCCCTCATTTGGGAAGTCTTCCTCCATGTGCATCATTTCATATTCCTCCTCAGCAGCAGCCGCTTTCCGCCGCTGCATTCTCCTTTTATATGTACGTTACAATCCCTTCTCTTTGGGGGTGGACGGATCACTTTCTCTCTAATTCCGAGTCTCAAATCGGCTTTGGACGAAGTACCCTCGTTTCGGAGAATTCTGAACCCATTGACCAACCTGAGTATTAGCAGGTGGTCTCCTAAACCTCTTTATTGCCGGAGATACAGCCTCCTCGGGGACTGTATTCTGTATTATAGTTTTCCCATTCTTCCTGTCGGCTGTTAATTTCATCTCCGAATCCCCACCATTGGTGATTATCTTTAGGGTCGGCTTCTCTTTTACTTCTTCATACTCCGACTTTTCTTCACCTTCCGACTGCCTAATCCACTCTTTTTAACCGCATAGTGACCCAGTCGTTCGAAAACATCCGACATGTTCTCCTTTCCCTTCTGGGGTGAACCCACTCGTCCCCATAGTCCTGCCTTCTTTTGACCCGATAGTTGTTCTCCTAGCCGATCGTGCACAGATCTCTTGCTAGTTGATGGCTGATCTCCCAGCCGATCGTGAACAGACTTCTTCTGGTCAGGATGTACCATTACCATATTAGCAACTGGGAATGGGTTTTTACCAATAGCCATTAATCTGTCTGGGAATTTTAGTTTCCCATCATCAATGTGCTTCTGGACCATCATTCTGAAATGTCCGCAGACCGCAGTGGTATGGGTTGCAGATGCGTGAAACCTACACCACCCAGCATCCATTTGTTCCTTAGTCGGCTGCGAATGATTCCCCTTAAACTCAAAAAGTCCATTCTTTAAATAATAATCAAAGATTTCATCCATCTGAGATAGATCGAACATATAGAATCTTTGAGAATTGTCCTTGGCTTCACCCTCCTTCTCCTTCCCTCCTACTGGCCTGAGGGCTGGACAGGTCATAAGCTTTTTAATTACTAATTCAGCCCTTGCTACCTCTGCTAGGGCAGGTACATCATCCATATTGAACTCGTCCCCAATCTCACACCTATCCAAAGATTCTGCGAAGGACGCAGCTGATTGGATGGGTTGAGATCTCCCGCTTTGACTTCGGCTTGACTTGAAAGCCGCTTGTTCTGCCAAATACGTTTTCATTCTTATTGCCTCGACCATTAATTCGGACACGGACTTTGGCCTCGTCACCATCAACCTATCCTTAATTGCAAACTTCAGATTCTGCTTCAAAATCTGGATATACTCATGCTCTGGCAACATCGTCTTCATCTGAGCTTTAACCGCATAAAATCTCTCCAAAAATTCATTGACAGTTTCTCTTGCCTTTGCTTAGTGGAGGTTAAGTCTACTTCCGACATCTCAGGGCTGGTATTATAAAACCGGTCATGAAACAACCTCTCCATTTCTGCCTAGGTGTTGACTGATCCTGGTGGTAAATTAATATACCACTCGAAAGCTGGACCAGTAAGCGATAGGCTGAACAAAATCAACTTATAAAAATTATTTTGTGCTATTCTAATGCACTGAGCTGTAAATCGGCCGATATGCTCTATCATTGATCTGCCGACTTCGCCTGAAAATGTGTTAAAATCAGGAACTTTGACTCCTCGAGACAGCGGATATTGCTCTTCTATGTAATCAGGATAAGGCTTCCTATACTTCGGTCGATTATCCTGACCGATCAAATTTCCAAACTGCGTTCGGATGATTTCCGCTATCAGCTCCCTATCTACCAATTGCGGTCGATTCTGCTGATGTGGAGGATATTGTTGTTGTACCACTGGAGCAAGTGGTTGCGCAACTAGCGGAGGTTGTGGCTGATATGGTTGTTGCTCATACCTACCTTGCGGCGGGACATAAGGTTGTGGACCCTGCCCTCCTGGCGGCCGATAAGCCTGCTGATGTTAGTTAGGTTGGACATGAGGATTTTGAGCCACAGGCGGTGGATTTGGAATTATTAACGGTGGATTCTGCGCTACCTGTGGATTGAGCGCCAAACGAATTCATATTACGAGCTAGTTCGGCTCTGAACATAGCTGGCATAGCTGCCAGTATATTTCCCTCAATTTGCCGAACTGAATTAGTAACCACCGCTTCAACCATAAATTGAACGTGATCGCGAAACTGCGGGGTCAGATCATCATGTGGAAACTCCTGAGCATTAAAATCTGCAGGACCTGTGAATCCTTGGGGATAATCCCCTGGATTGGCCGTGCGTTCTTCATAAATTGGCGGCAAATCAGTTCTCGCCGTATTAATCGCCGGAGTTGCATGAGGATCAACTGTCATTGTAAGTATGTGTCCCACTGGGCGTGCCACTGTTTGGCCACTGGTTCGTGCCAATGACATTTTTCTCCTCAATGGAGGCTATCGGAAAAGGATCAAACTGATTAAGGGTTCGGAATTCAATAATGCACCCAAACTTGACTGATTATCACTTGAATTTCAATGGCAACAACGTAAAACAAATGGAAATCTACTGGTTGCTAAGAAACAATGGCGGATTATCCTAACTAGCTACCAAAATCTACCAGTTGTTAAGGAACGACGGATGATTTGGGAAAAGTAACCGCTACAACTAGGCTAAAATCTAGGAAAACCGGTAAAGGAAAGCAGTAAAAGATACAAAGAAGTAAATTGACATAAAGGAAATTTGGATTGGATTGGTCTCCCCTGCTCTAGTGTCCGGCACCTCCTATTTATAGTTGTAGTGGCGGAGCTGAATAACCACTCCACATCTATCCCTCGAGCCGATCAGCATCTCTTCCTTTCGGCCGAACCCGCTTCTGCTGGCTTCGGCCGACCCTGTTAGTCTAGTCCTCCTTCGGCTTTTGGGCTTGGGCCTCAATTATTTTTTCTTTCACCCACGGCCTCAAACGTTTATTCCTTATGACCCAACTATTGGGCCCATTCTTGATCCATCAACCCGGATGGTCACAACACCGAGATAACAAGTTTCGTTGGGATAAAAAATTATAATAATAGAAGGAAGGAATTGAAATGAAAAGAATTTCGAAGCTACTACTAAAGAAAACCAAACTTGAGATTGTACCGAATCCCTAAGAAACGATTCGTCTCCTCCTCCGATTTCCAATAAATTAAATATGCTTTACAACCAATCACTTCGATAATTTGAAGAGAGCTAGCCTAACCGGAAAAAAGCCATTCATAAACTCCGATGAAATTTGAAGGTATATAGTTCATTTCATAAAACAAGAAAGATCCATATAATGGGAGGAGAAGGTCATATTTGTAGACTCTAGATGATGACAAACTAATACTAATTAATTAAGATGCTAATTAGCCTAAATATATGGCTTTTAAACAACCATTTGATTGAATTAAACAACGGATAAGACCAAACAATACGGAAAATTAAATGATGGAGTTGCGCTCAGGTTGGAGCATTGGAGTGCTCATTTTGAGGGAGTTTTGGCAGAGAACAAGTGATGCGGTCGGCTGTCTAGCTAATTAGGAAACATTCTGGTAGCTTTGTGGGTTTGTTCGTTGGATCGGCGGAACTTATAACAACCCATTTTCGACGCAGCTGAAAGACAATGTGTTACTTTAGATGTTGCTAGCTCGGAAGTGAAGACTAATCCCACTAGCCAACATGAGTTCTTTTAGTGCGCATTGGCCTAAATTACACACACCTAAAGACTTCCTAGGAGACCACCCATCATAAACTTTTCAGTGCACCTGAGCACCGGACACGTTCACGGTTTGACACTGATAACATATATAACACCCCCATTTTCGGTGCAGTTGAAAGACATTGTGTTAATACTGATGTTGCCGACTGGGACGTGAAGGTTATTACACACAACCAATATGAGCTTTATCCGACATTTATTGCTTCAGACAAGTATATCCCGGGAGACCTCACATAAGGTTACCCATCCTATAATTTCTTCAAGGCTGCTTAATTATGAAATTCTTTTAGGATGACTAGGAAACAGAGATATCTTATTGGTATGAGTCACTCGTTTAACCCATTTTAAACTATATTCTAGAATCTAGGGTATTAAATGAACTTGATTTAATACTCGTAAAATAAACGAGTTTTTTTCGCATAAGTAAAATAAACCAGTTGAATAAGCTAGGCTCGTTTTGAGCTCATAAAGAAAGTTTTTAATAATTTTATAACTAAATTTTAGAAAAATATATTTTAAAAAAATTTGAGCTTAACTTGTTTAGAATTAACGCGCAGAGCTGTGCTCGATTTAGATCGTTCTAGCAATCAAGCTCGAGCTCGGCTCATGCTCATGCTCATTAAGATCTCGAGCCGAGCCCGAGTATAATTGCTCTACCCGTACATCTGTTCCGAATGTTGTACTTAAATTTAGGATTTGAGCTCCGGGCTCCGAGAGTTTCAGATTTACCTCATGTAATAACGTGTTGATTTGTAGGGGTGGGCAAAAAATTCGAACCGAACCGTTGAACCGCTGATCCGAATTGAATCCGAATCGAATTTTCGGTTAACCGGGGCATTCGGTTCGAATACAAATACCCCAGCACAGGTATATGCTCGGTTCGGTTCGGTTACGGTTTTTAGGATTTTTTTACCCCGGTTAACCGAACCGAACCGTATATTATAATTATATTTAATTTTAAAATATTTACATATATTATTATTCTTTATTTATATATTATTTTTAAAAATAAAATTCAAAATCCTTAACAGTTAACCCTAATTCTCCAATTCTGAATTCCCCCCCCCCCCCCCCCCCCGTCTTCAGTCTTCACCCCCTTCAATTTCCAGCGCCGTTTCTCCCTCCCCCCGTCTTCACCCTTCAGTTTCCACGCCGAGCACAACAGGCGCATTGCCCTTCCTTCTTCGCAACCCATCCAGGAGCCGGCGCGGCGAGGCATCGACGGCGCCGCTCAACCCCTTTTGGCGCCGCTCAACATAGCCGCTCAACCCCTCCGGCCTTCCTGTTTCGGTGAGCCTTACTGTACATTACCTTCTGAATGCGCAATGGACAACGAGTAGAGTGTAAGAATCTTGTGCTTCTCCTGTAGAAAAAAAAAAAAACAATTTAATGAACTGATGGTTTGAACGTCTTAGTGTATGTATTCTGTATTCGTGTCTGCCATAGTGTCATTTAAAAGGATCTGCTTATTATGCTTGTTTTTAAGGATCTGTACTTTACCTTTTGTATGAACGTCTTATTATTTTAAGGATCTGCTTATTAAAACAGTTTAATATTGATAATAAACCTGCTTATTATGCTTAAGATTTTTTGTTATAGATTTATTTGTTTAAATTTCAAAGAATCATCAATGTTTTACTACTTATACGATATGAAAAAACACAGTGCATAATCCCACAAATCTTTTCGTCAATGCTTTCAAATTGTAGGCTACCATTATTTTATATTGTTGGCTCCCATTATTTTACTTTCATTCATATTGTGTTCTCTTGTTTAAATATAGGTTTATGGAGTCAATGGGTTCGAAAACTAGTGGTGGTGCCGTAGAAGTAGAATGATTTCAACCATTAGAAGTGGAACCACAATCAGAGTCAAAGGAGCCAAAATCAAAAGAGGCAGAAAAGGTTGAAATTGAAAAGCTTGAGGTTGTGGAAACTCGATAACCTGTAAGGGTAAAGCAAGGTTCAAGTACTAGTGCTATGTTGAGGTAAATTGATTAAAGCACTAATATGCACACAAGATTGGATTTGGAAGGATAATCCCCCCCTTGTTGAAGAAAAATATTTTGAAGAACTTGAGAAACTAGAAGAAGGTATGTTTAACTTTTTCATTTTCATTAACTCATGTATTAAATAAATATTTATAGCAAACATAATATTTTGTTGTTTAATTTTTATAGTATGGACGGCTAATCTCTTGGAATTGGAAGACTAACCATGAAGATGATCGAGTTGAGGTAAATGCTTAAGTTGGCTGCTATATGCATTTTTGCTTGGCTGCTGTATGCATTTTGGAGATGGCTGTTGTATGCATTTTCAGATTATTTATTGATCTCTGATGGATGCAGGTCATGAGGATTCTAACAGGTGATAAACTGTTTAAACACCAAATGAGACATTGTAACAAGGGAAACTTAATATGGCAATAAGTAGTAAGTACTAGCATTTCAATTGTTAATTGATTTCTGGATAATAGGAAAAAAGGATAAATAGGTCTTTTTTCTTTTCAAAAAATTCAAATCAGTCCTTTTTCTATTTTATTACCAAAACAGTCCTCTACAAATGCTAATTATGTTCAAATCAGTCCTTTTTTCACTAATTATATTCTAATTGCTGACGTGGCAAGGGTTTTAATTTAAACCTGACACGTGTGCATAATATTAGTCCTTTTTCTTTTATCTTTTGCCAATTCAGTCCTAAACTTTATTTTGTTCTATTTAGTCATCTACCCCAATCACTCATTTTTATAATAATTGGCCTCAAACCTTTCAAATTATTTCATTTTAGTCCCAGAACCTTAAATTTTTTATTATTACTAATCCATTTATCAAATAAATGCACAACATACTTCCATAAATAAAATTAAACACCAAACCTCATATATTGGGTTCGACTGCTTTGTTATCGGGTCTTTCAAGTACCGGAATTTTACGGACTCTCTCTAATAACCACTCGACCGCAACCGATTGTTCATTGGTTTTGGTTTCCTTCAGTAACAATCAAAAGAATCTTACTTTGCGTCCTACCTTAGGATGTAGCAATATTTGAGTAAATGATTTAACTTGAATTTTTGGAAGGTTATGGGTACCGGAAGCCTTGGTTTTATTGAAAAATATTAATATTATTAAAAATATTAAAAAAATAGCCTGAATTTTATTGTCCACAAAGTATGATTGTGCTGATTGTTGCTGAAGGAAACCAGGACCAATGAACCATCGTTACGGTCGGGTGGTTAGAGAGAGTCCGTAAAATTCGGAACTTCTAAGACCCGGTAACAAGACGGTCAAACCCAATGTATGAGGTTTGGTATTTAATTTTATTTACGGAAGTATGTTGGGCATTTATTTGATAAATGTATTAGTAATAATAAAAAATTAAGGTTCTGGGCCTAAAATGAAATAATTTGAAAGGTTTGAGGCCAATTAATATAAAAATGAGTGATTGGGGTAGAGGACTAAATAGAACAAAATAAAAATTTAGGACTGAATTGGCAAAAGATAAAAGAAAAAGGACTAATATTATGCACACGTGTCAGGTTTAAATTAAAACCCTTGCCACGTCAGCAATTAGAATATAATTAGTGAAAAAAGGACTGATTTGAACATAATTAGCATTTGTAGAGGACTGTTTTGGTAATAAAATAGAAAAAGGACTGATTTGAATTTTTTGAAAAGAAAAAGGACCTATTTATCCTTTTTTCCCTGGATAATATATGCAATATGTGATGCACTTATGAAGTCAGCCATATACTTTTACACAGGTATGTTTACTTAGCTGTGATATATGTGATATAATCATATAAATGTGTAAGAGAACTTGTTCTGGTACTATAGCTGTAATATATGGTAGCATGAGATCAATTATGTATAAATGGTCTGTACGTTTATTATAATGTACGTTTATTATAATTTCTGCAAACTTGTAGATGGCTGCTTGTCTTTTATTAATTTCACTATTAGATGGTTGCTTTTCTTTTACCAATGAATATATATATATATATATATATGTGTTGTTCATGGGTATATCTTTTTGTTGGATCTTGCAGATATTATTGTTTTGGTTGGAGACAGGAATCAAAGAAGATGAATGTTGTTTTGTTTGGTTGGAGACAATTATTTTATTGGATCTAGTAGATGGCTGCTGTTATATTTTCCTTTTGGTTGCAAATATTTATCAATGGCATTTGACCTTAGATTTTATGTTCTAAAATTATTTTTGAAATTTTAAGCTTCGATTCGGTTCGGTTCGATTCGGTTTATAGTATTTGCAAATAGGATATTATTTTTTCGGTTAACCGCCATTTCGGTTATTCGGAGAGCAAATTTGTCATAGGATGGCTCGGTTCGATTCGGTTCGAGTAATCCGCGAATATCATGATTTTTCACGGTTAACCGTAAGCTCGGTTAACCGAGGTTGTTCGGTTCAGTTTCGGTTAATGTTTTCGAATTTGTTCGGTTCGGTTCGGTTAGCAAATACCTGCAAAACCCCGGTTATTCGAACCGTGCCCACCCCTATTGATTTGTACTACCTTCCATGAATCTATTGCCCAAAAAATAGAACACGATTTGAAAAACTTTAAAGAAAGGACTGGAGTTTTGTTTTTATGACAAAATTTTCAATCTTCAAACTTAGTTTATATATAAATAAAATAAGAAATAATCTAATTTTCTAATATTATCGGAATTTTCTATCAATAGGATGATAATGGTACGAATGGTACTGACTTATTTGTGTAAAACAAAAGGTCCAGTTAGGGTGCGATCAACAAATCCCGCAGCACATCAAGGCAGCGATCTGAAGCGTCCGTTTAAAATCCAAGGGTTGTAAATGAAAAAGGGTATAATTGTCATAACACAATAATAGTTCATTTTAAAAACAATGCATTTCAGCGATACGACAAGTATTTTAGACATGTTATCATATCTAATATTTGGTAACTCTATATTTAGTATGTTATCATATTTATTATTTGGTAAATCATATCAAATATTTGGTAATCCATATCTAATATTTCAAATAATATCTTTTTATGATCAAAGATACGTATCAAATTTATTAATAGATCATTTCAGCGATCTTACCAAAAACAATTAAGTGATGCTATAAAATATATTTCAGGGACCACATGTAGAGGAATTCAGCGACCGTATCTAGCATAATTCAGCGAAGGTACCAAGAATAATTCACCGACGCAACCTAGAATGATTCAGCGATGCTACCAAAAACAATTATGTGATGCTACCAAAAATAATGAAGGGGTGCTATCAAATATATTTCAGCGACCTCAAGTAGAGGAATTCAGCGATGGTAACAAGAATAATTTAGCAACGCAACCTAGAATGATTCAGCGATGCTACCAAAAACAATTATGTGATGCTACCAAAAATAATGAAGGGATGCTATCAAATATATTTCAGCGACTGTATCTAGCATAATTCAGCGATGGTACCAAGAATAATTCAGCGACGCAACCTAGAATGATTCAGCGATGCTACCAAAAATAATTCTGTGATGCTATCAAAAATAATGAAGGGATGCTATCAAATATATTTCAGCGAGATCAAGTAGAGGAATTCAGCGATGGTACCAAGCAGAATTCAGCGATGCTATCAAGAATGATTCAGCGATGCTACCAAAAACAATTCTGTTATCATATCTAATATTTGGTAAATAATATCATATCTAATATTTGGTAAACCTAATATCATATCTAATCTAATATTTTCAAATAATCATCAACGAATGGTAACAAATATATTAATAGATAATTTCAATCATGCTAAAAAAAACAATTTAGTGATGCTATAAAAAATATTTAAGCGACACTATCCTAGAAGAGTTCAGCATTCAGCCACATTACACAGAAGAATTCAGCGACGCTACAAAGAAGAATTCAGCGAGGCCGTCAAGAAGAATTCAGCTATGCTATGAAGAATAATTCAGCGATGCTATGAAGAATAATTCAGCGACTCAACTAGAATATTTCGGGTACGTTTTCATGAACAATTCAATGACTTTATTTAAAAATATTTCAGCGACGTATATCTATGCATAGCAGCATAATTAAGCAAATTGAAGGGTAATATGAGATCAATCATTGAAATGCAAAGAAGAAGAGAAGAATAAGAAGAACGGAAGAAGAATGGAAGAATCAGCAATTGTCTGTTCACAAACTAAATGTAGCAAATTTACTATTTTAACCTTTAAGTTAATCTCAACCATCAATTTATAAATTAAATCAATGGTTGCGATATACCGCAGTACATCAAGTCAAAATGCTTAGTCGCACCCTAACGGAATTGAAAACAAAAAGCATGGGACCAATGGAGCATTTTTTGGGGCATGGCTTCGGTGCTGTTAACAGCACCTGCTATGGTGATATTTGAGTACAAAAAAATGATGTGTTAAGATGGGAAGTGATGAGCGCGCAAGAAAAAATGATGGATAACATCACATCACAAATGTTGTCGTGGACATCACTTTAAGAAACATAGACATCATTTTTTAATACTCGGACATCACTCCAAACAATACAATATATCTTGTAGGTGTGAGTGAGTACTGTGAGCATCGTTTTTTCCGAGGAACCATCATTTGCATTTTTTGTATTAATAATGTAAATTTTTTATATTTTTTTTTCCTTTTTGAGTTTTGCCTTGCTGCTAATTCTTTGTAACTTTCAATAAAAAGACTTAATATTGTAAATTAAGACATGGTCGGCAAATTAAACTACAATCGCAAGGATTTGTAATATGTTATAAAATAAAATGGAAAAAAGGATAAATAGGTCCTTTTTCTTTTCAAAAAATTCAAATCAGTCCTTTTTCTATTTTATTACCAAAACAGTCCTCTACAAATGCTAATTATGTTCAAATCAGTCCTTTTTTCACTAATTATATTCTAATTGCTGACGTGGCAAGGGTTTTAATTTAAACCTGACACGTGTGCATAATATTAGTCTTTTTTCTTTTATCTTTTGCCAATTCAGTCCTAAACTTTTATTTTATTCTATTTAATCCTCTACCCCAATCACTCATTTTTATATTAATTGGCCTCAAATCTTTCAAATTATTTCATTTTAGGCCCAGAACCTTAAATTTTTTATTATTACTAATACATTTATCAAATAAATGCCCAACATACTTCCGTAAATAAAATTAAATAGCAAACCTCATACATTGGGTTTGACCGCCTTGTTACCGGGTCTTCGAAGTTCCGAATTTTACGGACTCTCTCTAACCACCCGACTGTAACGATGGTTCATTGGTTCTGGTTTCCTTCAGCAACAATCAGCACAATCATACTTTGTGGACAATAAAATTCAGGCTATTTTTTTTAATATTTTTAATAATATTAATATTTTTCAATAAAACCAAGGCTTCCTGTATCCATAACCTTCCAAAAATTCAAGTTAAATCATTTACTCAAATATTGCTACATCCTAAGGTAGGACGCAAAGTAAGATTCTGTTGATTGTTACTGAAGGAAACCAAAACCAATGAACAATCGGTTGCGGTCGAGTGGTTATTAGAGAGAGTCCGTAAAATTCCGGTACTTGAAAGACCCGATAACAAAGCAGTCGAACCCAATATATGAGGTTTGGTGTTTAATTTTATTTATGGAAGTATGTTGTGCATTTTTTTGATAAATGGATTAGTAATAATAAAAAATTTAAGGTTCTGGGACTAAAATGAAATAATTTGAAAGGTTTGAGGCCAATTAATATAAAAATGAGTGATTGGGGTAGAGGACTAAATAAAACAAAATAAAAGTTTAGGACTGAATTGGCAAAAGATAAAAGAAAAAAGACTAATATTATGCACACGTGTCAGGTTTAAATTAAAACCCTTGCCACGTCAGCAATTAGAATATAATTAGTGAAAAAAGGACTGATTTGAACTTAATTAGGATTTGTAGAGGATTGTTTTGGTAATAAAATAGAAAAATGACTGATTTGAATTTTTTGAAAAGAAAAAGAACCTATTTATCTTTTTTCCAAAATAAAATACTCTCTCGTCTAAATATGATTGACATCTTTTCACTTTTTGACTATTCAATATTTACTTCGACTAAATTTTATTACAGGCACTTATAATAAAAGAAATATAGTTAAGATGAATCTTGTAAAATTATTTTATCATATAATTTTTACATAATGTACATTTATTAATATTAATAGTTACATAAACAGGTCACCAAGAAAAAAAAGAAGAAAAGTTACACAAATACATTGAATTACATGTTTAAAAGAAAGAGATCAATATAAGTTGAGGAAATTGCTATTATTTGCCCTAGGTACAGTCAAAAGACTAGAAATGCCCCACCCTCAAATATATTTATGAAAATATTATTTCACTTATTTCTTTTCTTTTATTATTACGAAATATCATTTCACTCAGCTCTGTTTCTTTTCTGGTTTCCCTATATAGAGCAAATGTAAGTTTAATCCATCTCCAACTTTTATGTAATAATGGTCATTGCCACACAAATTACAAACGGGATAAGGGGTAAGAGCTCTGCCACGCAGGCTAAAAAGGGTGTAGGAGCCATGACACCCAAATTACAAAGGGGGATAGGGGTCGGATGGGGAATCGACCCCAACCTGAAGGTTGAAGGTTGAGGTCAAGTGGCATTGACCACTTGGCCAAGTCCTTATTCCCAAATAAATACTGCATATATTGATTCATTACCATTACTATTTACTACGGTTTAAGGAGAGAAAATTAAACATGTATTGAACTACTTTATTGATGTTAGTAAAGAAAAACATGCATGAAGATTGACTACTTTCCGTTTTTAGACCAATTTAATTAATAAGCATTATTAGAATTTTAATTGTTCCACAAATCCCATTAAAAGTTGTCACTTTTACTTTTCTGCATAAAGTCCAATGATTTGTTTAACTCTTAATATTTTAAAATTGGTACAAATTAAAAATTATATAAAATATAATTCTAAAACTATGCGATTCTAACAATACCACATTTGACTATATTAAGTCAAAGTTAAACAATAAACAATATCAAAAGTCAAATATAGTCATTATAAACTGGATGGAGGGAGTAGCCAAATTTACTCACACCACTTTAACTACTAAACACCACTACCTAAATTCTCGTTTCCAAAAGAAAATCGTCAAACTTCGCGTGACGAAGGGAGTACTAGATATTTTTTATTTTTTATATACTTGATAAAAAAGTAATAAAGAAAAGGTAAAATTATTATTTAAACACATCAAAACAAATGAAACTATTATTTAACAGTGAGAAAGCATTAGGTTTAAAAACGTAATTAATAAATAATAAGTATGCAATAATCTTATATTAAATTTTTATTATAGGATTAGGTATACTGGCTTTTGGCTGACTTATATCTTGCGATTGAGAACAAGTAGCAGGCAATGTAGCCCGTCTTTGTCTTATAAATGAAATGGTTGTCCTTCAGGAGAGGGAAAAGTATATGTAAAGGCTTTTCATATAATCGTACCTATATGTCCAAAGCAACAATGAGAACTTGGGAAGGAAGCATACGACTGAGGGAACTCTAGTCAGGATAGTCTCAAACACTTTAAGATACTGTGCCAAAAAAAAAAAAAAAAAATTCGATTTCCTTATGAAGGAAATTGTTTTAGAATTTAGATAAATTGGGTCTTTATAGAAGGAAAGTGTATTTAGAATTTCTCGACATATCGATATTACTGTTATAGTATCACAAAATTCTAACACTAACCCGCAATTAGAATGAAAGTGTGTACTTAATCTAAGAAGAATAATTGAGCATAATGTAAATTAAATTCAACACCGATCGGTAGGGAACACGAGAAATTTAGAGTATGTTTGGTGGATTACTACTTTTTACATTACTAGGTGTTGTATCGTAAAAATTGTTTGGAATGTAGATCTGTATCAAGGACTGAATGGAGGCTAACGAAATCGAAAATGGGAGAACTGTAAAGGAAGTGCTTGTATTAAATGAATTGAAAGTGTACGAGAAACTACGAACGAAAACAATAAATGGAAATTGCAGAAAGCTATGAAAGAAAATTAAAGTGCGGCGGAGTGTAGGGTTTTGGTCCAGAGATTGTGAATAAATCTTGTATTTATAGGTAGAGTATGAGTCTTCAATCCCCACGGGTCGTGCTTCCACCTCAACCGCCACAAGCCAATTCTTCTTTGATGTTTCAACCGTCTCGAGGCACTTCGGCCCCGTTTAGATGAACTTTTTAAAAAAGTAGAAGACAAAAGCAAAAGCAGAAATGGAAGCCAAAAGCAGAAGCAGATAACTTTTGTGTTTGGATAAAATTTTTGAAAAATAATTTTTTTTTCAAAAGTGTTTTTGGATGTGTAAGAATGAAAAGTATTTTGGAATGTAATAATTACAAAAAATGATATGTTAATTATGAGAATAGTATATATTTATGGTGTAATTTAAATAAATTAGTGGAGGTATTGAAGAAGCACTTATTTGGCTTTTCGTTCGAGGCGCTTTTGTTTTTTTTTTCTTCAAAAGCCCATTCAAACACCATTTTTTCACCAAAAGTACTTTCGACAGAAGTAAGAGCTAAAACCACTTGCTCAAAAGTCCATCCAAACGGGAACTGCTTCTTTGGCTGTCATTACTTCAGACGAAGTAATCGTCTGCCTGCCCAACCACCATTATCATAACTTGTTTGATGGACCGGGCTTTGCTTTGGGTCAACTTTTGGTTGGGTTTGAATTCTCTTGGGCCAACAATTGGATCGGACCATCTTAGTTGGGCCTAAAACATTTTCATGTTAACACTAGGACATTATTGCCTTGGGAGAACTCGGGCCCGATACCCATGGACAAAATATTACAAGAGTCAAAGCCCCTCCATTTTAAACATTGTGTTTTAGGCCCTATGTAATAACTTGGTAAATCACATACCAATAACTTGGTAAAGCACATATCAATAACTTGGTAAACACCATAAGGTAATCGTGGTAAAGCACATATTAAAAATTTGGTAAAGCACATATGGTAAAGCGCATAGCAATAACCTGATAAACACCATAAGATATTTGTGGTAAAGCACATACCAAAACTTGGTAAATACGATATGGTATATGTGGAATAATTTGGTAACCACCATAAGGTATTTGTGGTAAAGTATATACCAAAAACTTGGTAAATACCATATAGTGTCATACCACCTATTTTCGTGCATCTTTGTAAACTTTTGAACTACGTTATGGCTTGATCCCTTCACCGGGTACGTAGGCAGCTTAGAAGTCTTAATTCTAAGTTCGGTCACAAAATAACAAAACAAACAAAAGACCTTAGCACGAGAAAAGCCGAAACACAACTTCGAGGACGAAGTTGATTCTTAAGGAGGGTAGACTGTAATACCCGAGAATTTTCCAACATAAAATAAAACAATAATTAAATAAATAAACAATAAATACAATAAATACCATAAATAAATAAATCCAGCAAATAAAGAAATAAATAAAGATAAGGAAATGAGAAATGAGATTTTTACTTAAAAAGGAATTAAATGAATTTAATTGAAAGGAATTATTAAAGGTAAATAAATTGTACACCGAAACCCGACACCAATGAACTCGAGAATTCGAGTCCAACATCCAATTAGACCCGAGTAGAAATTTAGAGAGAAAGTAGAAACCCGGAGATACCCCGGAACTCAGAATTCGGGAGCATAGAGGGATAGAAATCCGAAAGAGAGGAGGAAAAGCACGACGGATCGCACGACCCGCCCGGACCGAAGTCCAGGCGAAGTCGGCGCGGTGGCCGCGCGGTCAATAGGCATTGGGCGCGCCACGGCCGCGCCACCCCACAGATTTGGTTGTTGCGTGAATCTCTCGACCGGACGCGGATTTTTCGACTTTCGGTTGAACGTCTTTCAACTCAAGACCCTTAGGGTCAGATCTTAGACGCCCTAGGTCTTAGCTATCTATAAATAAGCTCCCTTGGAAGCCCCGAACACTTTTACAAAACCCTACAACTCTCTACACATTCGAAACCCTAAATCCGGAGTCGTCATAGGCACGAAACCAAGGCTTGGACTGTTGGACGAAAATTTCAAGATCTCCAGCGTTGTGGTAAGTCCCGATCCAATCCTTGTTCAATATACGATTCGAAAACGAATCCTAATCTTCTCCTTTTCCCTTCTACACCTCGAATTGGATCTAGAGCGTAGAACCCGACGAACGGAGAGGAGAAACGGTGGACTGGAAGCCAGCCTTCGAAATAGACGATCCCGGACGTTCACAACTCTGTAAGTTAACCTTACATGGTTTTGGGAGGAATTAAAACGTTCGAAACTAAAAGATTTAACAAGGAATCGTAAATCTGCCAATGTATGTTTTTACCGGCGCAACAGTTTTGTCGAATATTTCCGAACCTTAAAACGACTTCAAATGTAAAAACTTAAAACACGAAAAATGTTCCTAAGGCTTAGATCTATCTACTGTAAAAGTTTCAGAATCTTTAGAGACGATTTGATATGTGAAAACCAACCGAAACCGAACTGCTTGAAACTAGATCTTGAAATTCTTGACAGAACTTAGGTCCGATCTTGATCACGTTTTTGACATAGGTTCCAGACCGATCTAGATCTTTGGCCGAACATGAAAGTTGTAGATAAATGTCTTAAGATGGTCTTTGTAAAATTTCATTAAATTTGGAGTTGATTTGCTATGGTAGTTTTCAATATCTCTAAACTGCGGTCTGTAAAATTCGGACAAATTTGTGGTTCTGTGAAAATTGGTGTTTTTGACCTATTTCGGTATCTCGGATTGGAAAAATTAAAACACGAAAGTTGTAGATCTCGACGTTTCTGAGTCAGTCGTGAAATTTGGAATTTTTGGAATTAAATCTGATTTTAGACGAATTTTAGAGTAAACTGTGGTTTACCGGAAATCAAATCTTGAAACCTTGTTGAAACATGGAATTAACATTTAGGGTTGAAACAAATTGAAATATTATTTTTAAATAGATAAAATTGAAATCGGATTTTTGAAGTTAAATCCCCTTACAAACTTGATAAATTAAAATTAGGGGTGAGTGCTCTGCAGGGTGCCCCCTAACGATTCACTTCGTGCCTTAATGGACGATGGTGACCCCGTGCGCTGAAATTGAGATATGATATTGCCAAAACGGCATGAGATATAGAGCCTACACTCTCGAAATATCCACATGGGTTTCCCGAGGCTCCGGAGTGGTACTGGGTATGGCAGATACGGTTGCGGCCGCCGGGCTACCGGCTAAACTTGTTGAGATTGCGATGCAATCGTGAAATACTGAATCTGGGATGTAAGGGGGAAATTTAAATTAAATTAAATTACATTTGTTGTCCAATTAAATTATTTAAATGTTTATTTAAATTATGGCTTTTATTCTAGATTATGTGAAATGTGTTGTTAAAGGAAGCCCTGAACTGAATTATGCAAATTGGACAGCTGATTAAATTAGACTGAATTATTTATGTTATTATCATGTTTTATTTAAATATTAAATTAATGGCTTTTAAACCCTACGATCATGCATGTGTTAACTTACTCAGCAAGTTGTGCTGACCAAACCATTTTTATTTTCTTTTCTTACAGAGTACGTAGAATGAACATGAGCACGATCATGCATGGGAACTTTACTTTTGGGAAACATTATTTTGTTTTTAAATTCGTACATTAGACTATATTGTGAACGGGCCTGTTTAACCCGTGTTTTGGCCATGTCGGCCCTATTTACATTTTCCGCTGCGACACTATACTAAAACAATTATTTCCGCTGCGCTATGATATTACTATTTTCGAATTATATCGTATGGGCTGTTTTGAATGCTTTAAATGTTTTAAATACTGCAATACCTAGCCTTGCATTCCTTTAGTAAGCTTGGAGAAACCGTGTCTTACTAGGGGGATGTGGCGGTGACATCCCGACCTGGGTGACCAAAAATCGGGGTGTTACAAGTTGGTATCAGAGCCCGACTATTTTTAAAGTATTATTTTAAACCATTATTATTTTTAAACCATTCTTATTTCTAAATTCTTATTAATGTTTCGACTATTACTTTAAATTTTAAAGTATTATTTCCATGGAGAAATTGTTATTTTTAAAACCCATGGGAAAAAATATATATATATGGTGCATTAAATTATTTTTGGGGATCATCATTTGCATTTGCATATTGCATCTCTTCTATGAACTTAGGATCTTGGCGAATTTGAACTTAGAATCTTGGCGAATTTGAACCTAGAATCTTGGCGAATTTGAACTTAGAATCTTGGCGAAATTGAACTTAGAATCTTGGCGAATATTAACTTAGATCTCTTCCTTGCGCTAGATGGCTAGTCAAGACATGATGCAGTTGATGATCAGGATGATGAGCGTTCATCTTGGTTCCCACCAAACCCTAGAGCAAATGAAGTACCGTATGGCTCAATTGGAGGCCAATTTGCACCACATGGGCAACTTGAGAGAGGCGGATCACCACCGCATAAACCAACTCGAACGCCAAGTCCAAACCCTCACTACACAAAACCTAATACTAAAGGAGCACATCGATGCCCATGGGCAAGACCTGAACACTATCTTTGACGATCTACTGCCGCCGAGTTCGGAGGAGGAAGACCCGGAGGAGGATCCTGCTACCCCACCGAAGGACGTCTTGAGACGCTAGAGATTCTATTTTTAGTAGATACTATTTTGCTAGGAAAATATTTCTACCTTTGTACTAAAATTTCTTTTGAGATAATAAAATGCCCGATTTATTTATAATAAATCGAATAAAAAAAATCGATATAAAATAAAACAAGCTAAAATAAAACCCCGAAGCGTACATCGCTTCTTAGTTCGATCGAGCACCACGTGCTAAATTACCAAACACATATACATTTATAGAAATTGCTTAGGCTATATGTTAAATTCACAAGTCCTAATCCACCCTATTGGTACCAGAATGGCACTCAGAGGAAGAGGAAGAGGAAGAACTCAACCCGCTCCCCAAACCACCACTGAAACACCTACCGAAATACCTCCAAATGTCACGGAACCGGCCCAACCTGTAGAGGAACAACCCCAAGGTGCGCAGGATGCCCCCGCACCGAACAATGCGGGCGATCGTCTTCGGACGATAGAAGAGGTTTTGATTGCGCTAGGAAACGCGCAAGTCAACCAGGGCCAAGCTGCGGCGGTACCTCCGCCCCAAGCTCGCCCTAACTATCTGGCTATGGTGAATCCCTACCAGCCACCCCACTATGCTGGTGAGGAGGATCCAGCCAAACTAGAGGAATGGATCCGGACTTTCGACAAGCTGCTGGGAGCAGTCAAGTGTCCGGAAGGAGAAAGAGTGCACGTCGCCTCATACTACTTGGGAGGCGAAGCTGACGACTTGTGGCAGGCGACACAAGCCAAACTGACGGAGGATGACGAGCCCTACTCATGGGCGGAAATGATGGAGATGCTCAGGGATCGATTCTATCCCCTGAGTACCAAATCAATGATGTACGAAGAGTTCCTGTCGCTGAAGCAAGGAGGCCAAACCGTACAAGAGTACTACACACGATTCAAGGAGCTAGTGAGATTTGCACCGAGACTCGTACCCACGGATGCGGAGAAAGCACAGAAGTTCGAGATGGGACTGAACCTGTCCGTTCGCGAGGTGATCGGGGGGGTACACTACCCTGATTTGCAAGCTGTGTATGACCGCGCTGTGGCAGTAGCGCGTGTGCAACAACTGAAGAGAAGGGTGAGTGGGGAGTCCAGCAGGGGTCCCCAAGACAAGAGAAACCGGAACTCGAGAAGCGAGAACAACACTGGAAGGAACGAACAGCGGAGAGGGTCGAATAGGCCTCAACAAGCCAACAATGGGAGAAGGTTTAACCAAGAAGAACCCGTACCACCCTGCCCAAGGTGTGGACGACCCCATGTGACGAGGGGATGCCCTCAACAGGGCGCCTGCTTCCGATGTGGTCGAATGGGTCACATGCGTCGGGAGTGCCGAACTAGGCTCGAAAACATAACGAAAAGGGAAGACTTGGTCACGGGGCAGGAACAGCCTCAGAACCAAAATGGGCGGAACGGAAATAACCAGGGGTATAGACCCCCTCAAAACCAATTTAGGCCGCCGAATCAAAACCAGAACCAACGACCTCCGCCACCGCAGAATCAAAACCAACAGCAAAATCAATAGCAGAATGCGAATCAGCAGGCAACCAAGGACGCCCTGTAGGGAGGCTCAATGTGGTTAACCAAGCGGACGTGCCTGCACAAGGAGAAGTGATGGCAGGTACATTTCACATTTTGAATACACCCCTTAGAGTTCTATTTGATTCTGGAGCTAGTTGCTCGATTATAGCATCAAGAATAGTGCCTGAGTTAGATCTACCTAAGTGCGAGAGAATTAGCTTAGGAATTCAATTGCCTTCTGGAGAAGTAGTATCTTGCTCTAAACGATATAACGGAATTCCTATAGTGATAAAGAACGTAGAATTCTTCGCGAACTTAGTAGAATTTAACTTAAGAGACTTTGACATCATACTGGGGATGGATTGGTTATCCCAGTATAAGGCGGTGATCGAATGCCAAAAGCAAAAGATCACCTTGTCAAAAAGTAGGGGAAAGAGAGTTATCTTTTACTCTCAGCCCCCTAAGAAAAGTAACAAAATCGTTAGTGCACTTAAACTAAGTAACTTGATGCGTAAGGGGTATGAACTGTATGCGTGCTATGTGCACAACCTTGAGGCGGAAGAGAACAAGGTTGATAGGATACCAGTGGTAAGAGAATACCCGGATGTGTTTCCCGAAGACATCCCGGGAATGCCACCTGAGAGAGATTGTAATACCCCGTAATAATGCATAAGCATTTATTTTTGAAACCCGAATATTTTGTATCCCGAATAAACAAATTCAAAATTGTTTTGAACTACGTAATGACTTGATCCCTTCACAGGGTACGTAGGCAACTCGGAAATTTCAATTCTGGGTTCAGTCAAACAATAATCAAACAACAAACAATCAACAATCGAACAATAATTCAATAACACAATATCGCAAAATAATAAAATAAACAAAAAGGACCCTAACTCTTAGCGCGAGAAAAGCCGAAACACAACTTCGAGGACGAAGTTGATTCTTAAGGGGGGTAGACTGTAATACCCCAGATTTTATCAACATCCAAAGGAATAAGATTTATTCCGATCAAGGTCGAAACATCACCGAGAAGGAGAAAATAGTTTATCACAATAGATTACTGCTCGGAAATGAAACGCCGATAGATTCAAAATTTCAAAATGGAATAAAAGAAGGAAAGGAAGTCCGAAGACATTCCATTTAATCAAGTCAAAAGAATTGGAATTAAATTCAAGAAAGAAAAGAATTTTAATTCCAAGAACCCGCGAAATAGGAAACGATTTACACGGGAGTCAAAAGACGACGAATTGGAAGCCGACGGACTTAAGATTTCAAACATGAAATTCATTTGAGTCGAAATAAATTTAAGATAAGAATTTATAATCCGGGAATGACCCGAAAAATCGAGCCCGGAAATGTAGGAGGATAGGAACCCGAAAGAGAGGAGGAAAGGCCCGACGGGATCGCACGGCCCAGTCCGGACGCACGGCCTAGTCCGGACGCACGGTCCAGACCAGGCCGCGCGCTCTTCGCGCGGTTTTGGGCTATAAACCGCGCCAACCCCGCGCCAACCACACAGGCAGCTGTACTTGATGCGTTTTGGCGATTTTCTTACCATATTTTCGTGTCCCGACTTTGGAAACCCAATCCCAGTCGGGGGAAAGGCCTATAGGACGATCATTGACAGATTTCCACTCCATTCTCAGCCTCTCAAACTTATCCATCATCCAAAACTCTCCCAAAAATCGAAAACACAAGTTCTTCACTTACCGACGACTTTCCGACGACGGGAATCGACGTAGGAGGCGTGGAGAACAACATCCTTAGTATTCCAGATTGTGGTAAGTCGTCCATAGGTTTTTGTTTAAGTTTTCGATGCCCGAAAATCCGATCTAACCCTAGACTTTTGCTTTCGGATTCGGTTCGAGGACGTTGGAAGAGGAAATCGACTTGAGGAGATTCGTTCTTGACATTCCGTGGATTTCGGATGACCCCGTGGCCTCCTAGACATCATCCCCACTGTAAGTTAATGCTTACTTGGTTTTGGGTGACTTAAAATGCAACCAAACATAGGGATTTAATAACTCTAAAATCTGTCAACACGAAAAACCCCCGGCGCAGCGATTTTGTGCGAATTTTTCGAACCCTTAAAACTGCTCAAACGGAAAAACTTAAAACATGAAAAATGTTCCTAAGATATAGATCTAGATCATGTAAAATTTTCATAATTTTTCATTGTGTTTTGATATCCGGAAACGGACAAGAACCAACCTGCCTTGAGATTCGAACTTGAAACTGTGACAGATTTGAAATCGAACCAAAACCCCTATTTCGAGAGTTCAAACCGAAAAACTCAAAACTAGACATTTAATTCTAACACATTAATCTAGGTTGTGTAAAAATGTCAGACATTTTGGTCAATGTTTGCTATTTCAAATCGCATCAAACATAAACTGCCTCGATAAGACTTTTCGAAATCTGACTGTGTACATGTCCGAACTTGATGAGCATGTTTCTATATTTTCTACTCCGATTTGATCTTTGCAATCTAAATGAAAGTTGTAGATAATCATGTCTAGTATGTGCATATAAAATTTCAAAATTTTTGGAGTCAATTTGATATGTCAAAAAGCCAATTTTCCGAACTGTGACAAATCTGCTTCGGGACAGTAAATTGTTTTCGAATTAAACTCGATTTTTGACATGTTTCCTCAACTTATTTTGAGAAAGTTAAAACACGAAAGTTGTTCATTATGACGTTATTGATTTACTGTGAAAATTTCAGATTTTTCCGACTTGAAATGAATTTTTGAATTAAAAAGGCGTAAACTGTGACGTCAAATGATTTGAAATCAAAGAGATTTTGAAATATCGAAACAAACGGTCGAGACCTTGAAATACGATATATCTATACTTTTGAAAAATCCCGTTACACTAAATTAAAACCTATGAGATACTTGGCTATGTAGGGGGTGAGTGCTCGATAGAGTGCCCCTCTAGCTTTTCGCATCGTGCCTAGACGGACGAGTGTGACCTATGTAGGGGGTGAGTGCTCGATGGAGTGCCCCTCTAGCTTTTCGCTTCGTGCCAAAACGGCCGAGAGTGACCGACGTAGGGGGAAATGCTCAATAGAACGCCCCCTAGCTTTTCGCTTCGTGCCAAAACGGCCGAGGGTGAATGTTATGAGAAACTGTGCCAAAACGGCCAATGAAATACTTGAAATACGACACGGCTGCGGCCGCCGGATCACCGGCTATACAAAATATTGAGAAATGGTTACGTAACGGGGAAATAAAAGATTTAATGTTTTTAAGTATTTATTTATTTATGCCTGTCTTTAAATTATGCATTTAAAATTATGTTTTTAAATTTTCATATCTTATTAAATTGTTATTATGGATTAAATGCATGTTCAAGTACACAATTAACTTATTAATTTTAAATTGATAGATGAGTTGTTTGTATGCATGCCTTGGAGTAAAAATTTAATTATTTAATTAAACCTCTTTATACGTGTGTAAAATTATGATCTTGTGGAAATCCTTGTCTTTTCAAATATGTAATTAAATTATTATTAGATGAATAAAATTTAAATCATGTCTTGTATGCACATGTTTTTCTTAAATCTAATTAAAGATTTCGAAACCCCTTGATCATAGTAGGTGTTAACTTACTCAGCACGTTTTGCTGACCAAACCATATTTTCTTTCCTTTTTCTTTCAGAGTATGAGGATTATGCATCATCATATGCATACATGGGAACATTCGGGAAAAACTATTTTTAAATTCCTGCATTTAATTACAACTTGCATGAACGGGCCTGTTTAACCCGTGTTTTGGCCATGTCAGCCCTATACTTAAATTCCGCTGTATTATACATATGTAAATATTACTTTCCGCTGCAACTTTGATATTATGATTTTTAAATTATATTATAATGGGTTGTTTGAATATTTTAAATTCTGAAAAACCATAGCCATGCATCTCTTTAGCAAGCTCGGAGAAACCGTGTCTTGCTAGGGAGGTGTGGCGGTGACATCCCGGCCTGGGTTATCAAATCCGGGGTGTTACAGAGATCTTGAGTTTACTATAGATCTCATTCCGGGCACAGAGCCTGTCTCAAAAGCTCCGTACCGGATGGCACCACTGGAAATGAAGGAGTTAAAAAACCAACTCGAGGAGCTGTTAGGAAAAGGATATATAAGGCCGAGTACTTCCCCCTGGGGAGCACCGGTTTTATTTGTTAAGAAGAAAGACAGAGGATTACGTCTTTGCATAGATTACCGAGGATTAAACCAAGTGACCATTAAGAATAAATACCCTCTGCCGAGAATAGAGGATCTATTTGATCAACTGAAGGGAGCTTCAGTATTCTCGAAGATTGACTTACGATCTGGGTATCACCAATTGAGAATTGCCGAGAAAGACATTCCGAAGACGGCGTTTCGAACTCGATATGGTCACTACGAGTTCACGGTGTTATCCTTTGGGTTAACAAATGCTCCGGCAATGTTCATTAACCTCATGAACAATGTATTTCGAGAGCTGTTAGATCAGTGCGTAGTGGTGTTCATTGATGACATCCTGATCTACTCGAAAAACGAGGAGGAGCATGCCCAGCACTTGCACCAAGTGCTAGGGACCTTGCGAAGGAATCAGCTATACGGCAAACTGTCCAAATGCGATTTTTGGTTGAAGGAGGTAGCATTTCTTGGACATATAGTATCTGCTGATGGAGTTTCAGTGGATCCGGCAAAAGTCTCTGCCGTAACTGAGTGGGCAACTCCCAAGAGCCAAATTGAGATAAGGAGTTTCCTTGGCTTAGCCGGGTACTATAGACGGTTCGTGAAGGATTTTTCTAAAATCGCACGACCTTTGACCCAGCTACTTAAGAAGGGAATAAAATACGTGTGGATAGAGGCTTGTGAGACAGCGTTTCAAGAGCTGAAGAAACGACTCACAACCACACACGTATTAGCACTACCATCAGAGAATGGTGACTTCGAAGTTTACAGCGATGCTTCGAAGGAAGGTTTAGGTTGTGTTTTGATGCAAGACTCGAGAGTCGTAGCGTATGCATCACGCCAACTGAAACATCACGAGGAGAATTATCCGACACATGACCTGGAGTTGGCAGCGGTCGTTTTCGCTCTGAAAATATGGAGACATTGTCTTTATGGGCGGAAGTGTCGAATGTTCACCGACCACAAGAGCTTGAAATATATATTCACTCAGAAGGAGTTGAATTTGAGACAGCGAAGGTGGTTGGAACTTATTAAAGACTACGATTTAGAGATAGCCTACCACGAGGGGAAGGCGAATGTGGTAGCCGATGCCCTAAGTCGGAAAACCCAACACGTGACAAACTCGTTGGTAATTCTGCCGGCATTGTACATGGAGTTAGCAAGATTGGAATTAGAACTTGTGCATCCTGGCACAGTGAGTGAAACGATCAACGCCACGGTCGTAGAAACTCCAATATTGGACGAGATTAAGCTCGCCCAACCGGGCGATGCGAAACTCGAGAAGATAAGGGGGTATGTTTTCGAAGGAAAGGCAATAGGATTTGTTGTCCATGAGGATGGAAGCATTCGTTTCAAAGGGAGATGGTGCGTGCCCCTTAAATGTGCCGAGTTGAAGCAAAGGTTGATGGAGGAAGGGCACAACACGCCATATTCAGTGCATCCCGAAGGCGACAAACTTTACAAAGATCTGAAGAAGATCTATTGGTGGCCGGGAATGAAGAAGGAAGTGGCAGACTTCGTGGCGAAATATCTCACCTGCCAAAAGGTCAAGGCAGTGCGACATAAACCCTTAGGATTGATGCAACCACTAGAGATTCCAAGTTGGAAGTGGGATAGCATCTCAATGGATTTTGTCTCGGGATTACCCCGATCACCTAAAGGCATGAATAAGATTTGGGTGATTGTGGATAGGCTAACGAAGACAGCCATATTTATCCCGATGAAGGACATGTGGACTATGGACCAATTGGCCCGAGCCTACATTGATAATGTGGTACGACGACATGGAGTACCACATGACATCATTTCCGATAGAGACAGTAGATTTGTCTCTCACTTTTGGACGGAGTTACAAAAAGCTCTCGGTACTCAAATCAAAATGAGCACCACATTCCACCCAATGACGGATGGTCAAACCGAGAGAACAATCCAAACACTAGAAGACATGCTGAGAGCATGCGTGTTGGAATTTAAAGGAAATTGGGAATCCCATTTACCCTTAATCGAGTTCTCTTATAATAATAGCTATCATGCTAGCATTGGCATGACACCTTTCGAGGCGTTGTATGGACGAAAGTGCCGAAGCCCGTTGAGCTGGGAAGAAAACGATAAGTCAGTGGTAGTGGGACCACAACTTATCGAAGACATGGCTCAACAAATCAAAGTGATTCAAGGAAAAATGAAAGCCGCACAAGACCGTCAAAAGAGTTATGCCGACATGAGACGACGAGACCTAGAATTTCAAGTGGGAGATAGGGTCATGCTTAAGATATCACCCATGAAGGGGGTGATGCGCTTTGGCAAACGAGGAAAGTTGAGTCCTCGATATATAGGACCTTATGAGATTCTAGAACGAGTCGGAAATTTAGCCTACCGACTGGCTTTACCGCCGCAATTAGATCGAGTTCATAATGTCTTCCATGTCTCACAACTAAAGAAGTATGTGCCGGACCCGACACATGTACTTCAACCGGAGATAATTGAGCTCGATGAGGATTTGACTTGCGAAGAACTCCCAGTGCGTATTCTCGACACTAAGGAACGAGTAACGAGGAACAAAACCGTCAAAATGATCAAGGTTCTTTGGTCGAACCACGAAAGTGAGATGGCAACTTGGGAAGTAGAATCCGACATGAGAGAACGATACCCGACACTGTTCCGAACCGATACTGACACAGTTATGGGGACATAACTGCAATCTTAAGGGGGAGAGGATGTCATACCACCTATTTTCATGCATCTTTGTAAACTTTTGAACTAAGTTATGGCTTGATCCCTTCACCGGGTACGTATGCAGCTTAGAAGTCTTAATTCTAAGTTCAGTCACAAAATAACAAAACAAACAAAAGACCTTAGCACGAGAAAAGCCGAAACACAACTTCGAGGACGAAGTTGATTCTTAAGGAGGGTAGACTGTAATACCCGAGAATTTTCCAACATAAAATAAAACAATAATTAAATAAATAAACAATAAATACAATAAATACCATAAATAAATAAATCCAGCAAATAAAGAAATAAATAAAGATAAGGAAATGAGAAATGAGATTTTTACTTAAATAGGAATTAAAGGAATTTAATTGAATAAAAGGAATTATTAAAGGTAAATAAATTGTACACCGAAACCCGACACCAATGAACTCGAGAATTCGAGTCCAACATCCAATTAGACCCGAGTAGAAATTTAGAGAGAAAGTAGAAACCCGGAGATACCCCGGAACTCAGAATTTGGGAGCATAGAGGGATAGAAATCCGAAAGAGAGGAGGAAAAGCACGACGGATCGCACGACCCGCCCGGACCGAAGTCCAGGCGAAGTCGGCGCGGTGGCCGCGCGGTCAATAGGCATTGGGCGCGCCACGGCCGCGCCACCCCACAGATTTGGTTGTTGCGTGAATCTCTCGCCCGGACGCGAATTTTTCGACTTTCGGTTGAACGTCTTTCGACTCAAGACCCTTAGGGTCAGATCTTGGACGCCCTAGGTCTTAGCTATCTTTAAATAAGCTCCCTTGGAAGCCCCGAACACTTTTACAAAACCCTACAACTCTCTACACATTCGAAACCCTAAATCCGGAGTTGTCGGAGGCACGAAACCAAGGCTTGGACTGTTGGACGAAAATTTCAAGATCTCCAGCGTTGTGGTAAGTCCCGATCCAATCCTTGTTCAATATACGATTCGAAAACGAATCCTAATCTTCTCCTTTTCCCTTCTACACCTCGAATTGGATCTAGAGCGTAGAACCCGACGAACGGAGAGGAGAAACGGTGGACTGGAAGCCACGCCTTCGAAATAGACGATCCCGGACATTCACAACTCTGTAAGTTAACCTTACATGGTTTTGGGAGGAATTAAAACGTTCGAAACTAAAAGATTTAACAAGGAATCGTAAATCTGCCAATGTATGTTTTTACCGGCGCAACAGTTTTGTCGAATTTGTCCGAACCTTAAAACGATTTCAAACGGAAAAACTTAAAACACGAAAAACGTTCCTAAGGCTTAGATCTATCTACTGGAAAATTTTCAGAACTTTTAGAGATTATTTGATATGTGAAAACCAACCGAAACCGAACTGCTTGAAACTAGATCTTGAAATTCTTGACAGAACTTAGGTCCGATCTTGATCACGTTTTTGACATAGGTTCCAGACCGATCTATCTTTGGCCGAACATGAAAGTTGTAGATAAATGTCTTAAGATGGTCTCTGTAAAATTTCATTAAATTTGGAGTTGATTTGCTATGGTAGTTTTCAATATCTCTAAACTGTGGTCTGTAAAATTCGGACAGATTTGTGGTTCTGTAAAATTGGTGTTTTTGACCTATTCCGGTATCTCGGATTGGAAAAGTTAAAACACAAAAGTTGTAGATCTCGACGTTTCTGAGTCAGTCGTGAAATTTCGGAATTTTTGGATTTAAATCTGATTTTAGACGAATTTTAGAGTAAACTGTGGTTTACCGGAAATCAAATCTTGAAACCTTGTTGAAACATGGAATTAACCTTTAGGGTTGAAACAAATTGAAATATTATTTTTAAATAGATAAAATTGAAATCGGATTTTTGAAGTTAAATCCCCTTACAAACTTGATAAATTAAAATTAGGGGTGAGTGCTCTGAAGGGTGCCCACTAACGATTCACTTCGTGCCTTAATGGACGATGGTGACCCCGCACGCTGAAATTGAGATATGATATTGCCAAAACGGCATGAGATATAGAGCCTACACTCTCGAGAATATCCACATGGGTTTCCCGAGGCTCCGGAGTGGTACTGGGTATGGCTGATACGGTTGCGGCCGCCGGGCTACCGGCTAAACTTGTTGAGATTGCGATGCAATCGTGAAATACTGAATCTGGGATGTAAGGGGGAAATTTAAATTAAATTAAATTACATTTGTTGTCCAATTAAATTATTTAAATGCTTATTTAAATTATGGCTTTTATTCTAGATTATGTGAAATGTGTTGTTAAAGGAAGCCCTGAACTGAATTATGCAAATTGGATAGCTGATTAAATTAGACTGAATTATTTATGTTATTATCATGTTTTATTTAAATATTAAATTAATGGCTTTTAAACCCTACGATCATGCATGTGTTAACTTACTCAGCAAGTTGTGCTGACCAAACCATTTTATTTTCTTTTCTTACAGAGTACGTAGAATGAACATGAGCACGATCATGCATGGGAACTTTACTTTTGGGAAACATTATTTTGTTTTTAAATTCGTACATTAGACTATATTATGAACGGGCCTGTTTAACCCGTGTTTTGGCCATGTCGGCCCTATTTACATTTTCCGCTGCGACACTATACTAAAACAATTATTTCCGCTGCGCTATGATATTACTATTTTCGAATTATATCGTATGGGCTGTTTTGAATGCTTTAAATGTTTTAAATACTGCAATACCTAGCCTTGCATTCCTTTAGTAAGCTCGGAGAAACCGTGTCTTACTAGGGGGATGTGGCGGTGACATCCCGACCTGGGTGACCAAAAATCGGGGTGTTACAGTATCTTTGGTAAACCACGTACCAGTAACTTGGTAAGTACTAATATATGGTAGCTATGGTAAAGCACACACTAATACAGTGGTAAATCACATATCATTAACCTGGTAAATACCATATAGCATCTAGGTAAGGCACATACAAATGACGTGGTAAACTAAGCCAAACATGTGATGGGTGCAAAGTTTATAAAATTGGAATGGGATCTAAAAAAATGGGAACATTTTTAAAAAGGGTCTGGACCCTAATTTACCGTATTGCGTTTAGTATGAGTATGAAATCTTTACTTAGAATATGTTTATTCTTTAAGAGCTTGCGGTGGAGTAAATTTAAATACATGATGGTCCAGACTTGTTGACCGTAGTTGCAGAATAAAAATGTAACTAAATAGGAATAAACGATGAATGATGATGATAAAAAATGAATGTGAAAGTTCAATGCACATTTTAAACCATTAATAACTTAAGTTTGGTATAAAAAAAATTCTAAAAATTCGACATTTAAAAATTACACAAGAAGACGAATTTAACAAGAGCTCATTTGGCTATATTTTAACCTGTATAACAATAATAATAAAACTTTAAATTAAAATGTTTGTGTGAATAGTACAATACACCTCAATGTGGCAAATAATTTTTTTTTTAAAAAAATGGAGGGAGTATTTAATAAACGATGGATGATACCAACAACAGTTGGCTTGAGTGGATGAGGGCTCTAGTCGCTTAAGCAAGGTCTCGGGTTCGAGCCTTGTATGCAATAAACTGCTTTGGGAGAGGCACCCTTAATTGCCCTTGCAGATCCTCGAGGGATTAGTCTTGGGTCCAATGTGGCCTGGGGATACCCTGGTATTCACCAAAAAATAAACGATGGATGATGATGATGATAAAAATGAATGTGAAAGTTGTTGCAAGCAATACTCGGTAAATAAGATATTTTGCGAGATATCCAATGAATTAATCGGGTCCCTACATCCTCTATTGTGCATCTTGTGGAATTTGTTTCTCAAAAACCAAATTAAGCATTTCTTTGAATCCCAATTATACAAACCTGCAAGCATTCTCTCGAACTATAAATCTCCAATTTTTGGGCAGCGGAAAGATAGAGTGTTACTTTAGGGAGGAGTTATGGTGCAAATACTCATTTGTCTTCATGTCAAGACAAACAATCTCAACCATTGAAAGATATCCAATGGTTGTAGATAATTAGGGGGTACATTTGTCATTTTTCATTAATTAATTAAAAAAAATTGTATTTATAAAATCAATTCTTAATTACATAATAATATCATCTCATGAACTTAGAAGTTCAAAAAGATATCTTTTCATTTAAAAATCTGGTAATTATCTATTTTTAATTTTTTTAAAAAAATTGACAGGATATTTAAATTACTTGCATCGAGTAGATAGATTTTCATATAAAGAATGTCAAAATTCGAATTCGTTTGAGAAAGTTAGAGCCATTTGAACTTCATTGCGATTTCAGAAACATAGCATTTACATTTTAGCGACGGTGGCTTTGCAATTTAGCGACGGGAGCTTTGCAATTCAGCGAAATAGTGTTTACATTTCTACTACAGAGCCTATTCAATAAAGTCTATGTGACAAACTTCAAATGTTTATAACTTTCTCAAATGAACTCAAATTTAGATGTTCTTTATATGAAAAATCTATCTACTCGATACAATGAATTTAAATATCCTAAAAGATTTTAGAAATTCTGAATATAAAAAATAGCATATTTTCAATACAACGAGCATAATTAGGATATCTTCTCGTCAGAAAATCTGGTCTTTATCTATTTGGACTTTTAGAATTTTGATAGGATATTTAGATTGCTTGCATTGAGTAGGTAAATTTTCATATAAAGAATGTCAAAATCCGAGTTCGTTTGAGAAAGTTAGAACCATTTGAAGTTCATTGTGTTTTTAGAAACATAACCTTTATATTTCAGCGACGGTGGCTTTGCAATTCAGCAATGGGAGCTTTGCAATTGAGCGAAATAGTGTGTAGTGTGTATATTCCAGCGACAAAGTGTATACAACAAAGTCTATGTGACGAACTTCAAATGGTTATAACATTCTCAAATGAACTCGGATTTAGACGTTATTTATATGAAAATCTATCTATTCAATGCATTGAATTTAAATATACTATAAGATTATAGAAATTCCAAGTAAAAAAATAGCATATTTTTAAAACAACGAGCATGAAATATCTTTTCTTAAGAAAATCTGGTCTTTATCTATTTGGAATTACAAAATTTTGATAGAATATTTAGATTCCTTGAATCGAGTAGGTAAATTTTCATATAAAGAACGTCAAAATCCGAGTTATTTTGAGAAAGTTAGAGCCATTTGAAGTACATTGCGATTTTCAGAATGTAGCCATTACATTTCAGCGATGGTGGCTTTGTAATTCAGCGACGGGAGCTTTACAATTAAGCAAATAGTGGTTGCATTTCAGCGACAGAGCTAAACAATATAGTCTATGTGATAAACTTCAAATGGTTGTAATTTTCTCTAATGAACTCGGATTTGGACATTCTTTATATGAAAATCGATCTACTCGTTGCAATGAATCTAAATATTCTATTAGATCTAAATATGCTAAGAACAATCAATGACTTGTCAAGAGGTTTTTAGCGATTAAAAAGTTAAGCAATTATTTGTTTACTTATGATTTGACAAAGTATCTCTTTATCAACCTTATCCAATTTTCTCCACATGTGATGATAAGGTTAAATATGTATAATTACTATCTTACTCTTGTAATTAATCTCAACTATTAAAATTAAGAATACATCAATGGCTCAAATCAGTTGTCTTCATTGGTAGTACCATAACTCCCCCCGTTACTTTAAATATTGTTGGATCCGGCATAAAAGTTGATCTCCCAATTTGGTCTCACTCACACACATCTTGGAGACTGGAGAATTCTTAGGAGTCACCCATCCTTTAGTTACTCAAAGGTTAGCACAAGTTTTGAAGCTTTTATAGGATGGTTAACAAAAAAGAAATGTATCTTATTGGTATGAGTAGTTTGTTTTACCCCATTTAAGTCATTTACAGGGTTATTACATTCTTCTCCCTTAAGGTCCCAATGTCCTCGATGCATTTGTCCATCCACATCCCTTGGATGCCTCAATCGATCCATATCACATGGATTTTTCACCCCGTTAGGTACCTGAATACCACAACATGAGATTGCAGTTTGGCTCTGATACAATGTGTAACACCCCGATTTTCTACGCAACATAAAGATAGTGTGTTATTCTAGATGTTGCCGGTTCGGGCGTAAAGGATAATACCAAGAACACAACATCAACTCTTCCCATTGCGATATGACATCACTCACACACACCGTGGAAGACTTTTGAGGAGGTCATTCATCCTAAAATTACTTCAAAGCCCGGACGCTTAACTTTGAAGTTCTTATATTACCAAGAAAGAAATGTATATTGTAAGGATGAGTGGTTGTTTCACCTTATTTAACCCCCATTTAAGCTACTTCATTGGGTATTGCACGAACTATTTGTCTTCTATTTCTTAACAAGTGATGATGATAATTCTAAGATTCAATTAATTGGGTCTTTCTCAACCACCTAATTCTTATGGATGTGTTCTGCACAACTAGTCTTAGACTTGTAGCTACAAATTGGATTTTAGGATGTGTATAGAGATGAGCTTTAGGACCTTTATATTTTGATAGGGTTGGAGTTTTTAATTTTATATTATGTACTCTCTCTATCCTATTTGAAATGTCTAAAAACCTTAGGATATGCAGTCCAATACATTTCTTTAACTGTTAATATCTTAAAATATAGAGAAGTAAAAATTTAAAAAATATATATATTTTAAAACTGTGCGAAAAGACGAATACAACAAGATCTCACTTGAATATATTTTTCTTATATAACTACAAACAAAATTTTAGGTCAAATATGCATAATGAACCATGTAAAATGTGCAAATCGGGCATTACAATTGGGACGGAGGGAGTATTTTTAAGAAGTAGGTATAAATTTTAAAATATTAAATAAATTAAAAATAGCTTCGAAAGCTTTCAAAAACTAATAAGGGTAACATTTGTTCGCAGAGCTTCTTTTTGCAGCTAAAGCCTTCTGAAACAAGTGTAAAGGATGTGACTTTTTATTTTGGTAGAGAAACTAAAGCTCCTAAAAGCTGACACAAAATTAATTCCTTCAATTATCTTACCTAAATTCTTTTGGGACACCCAGGAAATTCTAAGCTCTATTTCGAGATTGGCCAGATTCCCAAACACATAGAAATTCGCTGCTCCCAAACATCTGACGAAGAAATTTCTAAAAAGTTATCATCTTCTTGTGTATATGAGAAGGAAACCCGATCATGTTCAAATTTACCCAAATTTTGCAACCAACAATCCTCAGTTTTCCAAAGGAACACATGGAAAACATGAAATTTTCAGCAAGTCTCTTTAGTGCATCTCTTGCTTTTATCATTCGCAACATACAGGAACACAATCCTTTTTAGAATTTTTTTCTCATTCTCACTCCACTCATCTCATTTTGTTGAAGGCTGTGAAAGCAGTGGAAATTTGAGAGGAAAGACGAAATTGAATTGGGGATGTTACATTCCACAATTATTTAAATACTTCGTCTGTTTTTCTTTAATTGCTATGGACCCACCCAGCGCGCAGTCCAATCCATATTTTAAATCATTAATAACTTAAGTTTGGTACAACTAAAAATTCTAAATGTTTGATATTTTAAAACTACACGACGAGATGAATCTAAAAAGATCCAACTTGACTATATTTTAACTTGTATAAATATGATATAAATTGAAAGCAATCAAATGAATAGTGACAACATTTTCAATGTTGCAAATAATTGAAAACGGAGGAAGTATATATTTATAGTACAAAAAAGCGTAAACACACTTCTCATAAAAACTGAAAGAGCTTGGAGGATAAGCCCTTGGTAAAGAAATCCGCAATCTGCTGTGATGTAGGTACAAAAAGAAGATTGATGAGACTCTTTTGATAATAATCTCTGACAAATAGACTACCAATATCCAAGTGCTTTGACCTTTCTTGAAGTAGAGGGTCTTTAACCAGCTATATGGCAGAGGCATTATCACAACATATGGGTAACGACCTGGCAAAGACACATTGAGCTTCCTAAGAAAGCTGCCAATGCATAGGACTTCTTGAGTGAGTGAACCCAAACTTCTATACTCTATCTCAGATGTACTCTTGGCCACTACATCTTACTTCTTTGTTTTCCAAGAGACTTGAGCTTCTCCTATAAAGACATAGAAACTAGTAAGAGATCTCATAGTAGAAGGGAAATTCCCCAGTTCTAGTCATAATAAGTTTTGAATTCAAGCGTTAACCGAAAAGGGAAGAAGACACCAATGTGAAAATGTGAAGAGTATTACGTTGATATTGAAGTACCCTGATCACACATTCCTAATGCACTAAAGTGGGTGAGTGCATACCTTGACTGAGTTGTTGGACATAATTGCATATATCAGGTCTGGAGAATCCAAGATAAAGAAGTTTGCCTACCATTTTCCTGAAGAGCTGAGGGTTGGCAAAGAATGATGTATCCATGTTGAATGTATGATTTGGGGCAGAGGGAGTGTGCACTTTGGGATTCAGATGGAAATCAACCACAATGAGCAAATCAAATGCATATTTGATCTGAGTGATGGAGTAACCTTCAGATGAGGATGAGATCTCAAGCCCAAGGAACTAGGCAGCTGGACCAAGATCTTTAGTGGTGAATTTCTTGTCAAGTCCACTCTTGATATAAGCAATTTTATTTGCATCATCACATGACACCATAATATCATCACCATACCCCATCAAGGTTGGCAAAGAATGATGTATCCATGTTGAATGTATGATTTGGGGCAGAGGGAGTGTGCATTTTGGGATTCATATGGAAATCAATCACAATGAGCAAATCAGATGCATATTTGATTTGAGTGATGGAGTAACCTTCAGATGAGGATGAGATTTCAAGCCCAAGGAAGTAGGCAGCTGGACCAAGATCTTTAGTGGTGAATTTCTTGTCAAGTCCACTCTTGATATAAGCAATTTTGTTTGCATCATCACATGACACCATAATATCATCACCATACTCCATCAATAAAATAATGCCATAAGAAGTGAATTCAACATTAACATATGTATCAGTTTAGGTGGTGTGAAAGCCTAATTGCAACACGAAATTAGTCAAGACAATACACCATTGTCTAGGTGATTCTTTAAGGCCATAGAGAGACCTTTTGAGATGGCAAACCTAACCAGAACGACTGACAGACCTGGAGGGCATCTCATGTATATCTCTCCATCTATATTTACATGGCATATTTATATCCAACTAAGAGATAGGCCATTTGAAGGAAGCTGCCATAGCAAAGAGAACTCTTATACTTACCTTCCTGGCCACTGGAGCAAAGGATTCATTGTTGTCCTCACCAAGCTTCCTTCTAGGAGGAAGATGTACCAAATCCCATGTGCGATTCTGTTCAAGTGCACTCAGCTATGCCTTTCTAGTATTATCCCAATGAAGGATACCATGTGCTTGTTCAAAGGAATGAGGTACAAAGCAGCATTACCAATAGAAGAGCATAAGTAATCATCATATTTTGCAGGCCTTTTAATGTTCCGTCTAGGTCTCAATGACATACCTTATGCATGGGGAGGTAACACTTCTGTACTTGAAACAGTTGAAAGATTTTGCTCCATAGGAGAAGGAGCATTGGATGATGAAGTGTCACATGACACAACAACAGAGCTGTATAACTCTTCCCTTCAATGGGAAGGACATGTGAGGTATGTCTTTGTGAAATATGAGAGATCATATGGGAGTGGACTGTATCCAAGGATGTAGTGGGCAACCTTGTGGATGTAGCGTGAAGCTGAATGGCAGTGGGCAACTCGGAAGATAAGGTTACGGTATTTGGAGTGTGGTTGCTATATTGATTTGTACTAGGCTAAGTCGATGGAATGTTGATGCTGCTCTTACAAGGAAAAACAGCATCAAAGAAGAGTACATCTCAGGAAATAATGACCTTTTTGGAATGATATAGGCTAAATAATAAATATTTTGCATAAATTTTTGTCTTGTTTTGAATGTAAACATTATATAAACACTCTTAATTGGTGAATTTTGGTGTGTGAATAGATTCAAGATATTTGACAAAAGAACTGGAAAAAATTGAAGAACAAGTCAAGAGACATCAAAGTTGAAAAAAAAAAGACAAGCCACCAAAAATAGAAAAAAGACAAAGCCACCAAAGTAAAATCAAGCCACCAAAAATTGAAAGAAGACTCAAGCCACCAAAATTGAAGAGTGAAAACACATGTTCAAGATTGAGTCTATAAATTGGGAGCTTATGAACTGCACAAAGATACTACATTCTTCCATCTTCCTCTCTATCCAAGTCCAAAGAAATTACTCTTCACCACCAAATCCAACCAAGCAGCAACAACAAATTGGAGCAGATTTGCAAATAGTAGCAAGCACCTCTTAGGTTCGGTGAATTATTGCTTAATTCTTGAATTAGTGAACATGTTGAGTTTTTTATATTTCATTGGAGTTTTCATGGATTGTGAGTAAACTATTTTCTAGCTTTGGTATGAATCGATTTTAGAAACATGAATTTGTGAAACTTTGTTTTGGATTGAATTGAATGTTTGTTGGTCATTGGATATTTCTAAATTCTGTATAATCTTAATTTAATAGTTGTGGCCATATATTAATTTATTGAATTCATTGTTAAAATTAGAATTCTTCATCCGTATATGTGTTGAATTTTAATTAATAGTAACAAGCTAGAGCAGACACTCAAAGAGAATTTGGGATCAATTTTGAATAAGTCCTCTTAGGAATATTGTTAATTTGAATTGGGCTTTTCTTGAATTTAATGCTTTTGGAATTATAAATTACCTTGTCGTACTTGGTATTTTTTCTCTCAAGAAGGGAATTAGCTAACGGTCGTACCTTAGCTATCAAAAGGTAAGGAAAAGTTAGTTATCAACCGTGTTGATTAACTATAACCAATTTATCTAAATGACCAATAAATGTTAATTATAAGTTGATGAACAAATTCATATCCTAAATGAAATTCATGCCAAGGCTAGATCTTTGCATTATTGAAGTTTGGAGATTGATTGCTTTTCTTATTTTTGCTTGCTTTATTTTTATTTCTTTGTTAAAATTAGGTGAAATCAAATCCCCCTTTATATATTTATAAATATAAATAATCGATTTATTGAATCCTTTATCGCATCCCTTGGAAGACGACCCTACTCACTACTACATTACTTATTGTGTTCTGTGGCGTAGGAAATAATATTTATTTTGCAGCTTTGCGACGAGCTAGCAATTTTTGGCGCCATTGTCGGGGACCCTAAAAGGATTTTTATTATTTTGGTTATTTCTATTATATTTACCTATTATATATTATTTTTTGTCTCCTTACTAGTTTATGCCTCGAACAGGACGTGGTAGTGAATTAAACTTTGACCCTGAAATTGAGAAAACTGCACGCCGTTTGAGGAAGGAAGCCAGGGAGTAGACAAGAGCGGAGAAAGCAACCGTTCTATAACCACTGCTTAACGTGGCTCTCCAAACTGCAAACAGTTCCAGTTCATCCGACTCTAAGGATAGTAAAGAACTAGAGGAGAAAGTAGAGATCCCTCCAGCACCAATGGCGTAACGAATGACTCTTAGGGAGCTGGTTGCTCCCGATTTAACTCAACAACCACTCTGCATAACTTTTCCAATGATTGAAGGTAATACTCAATTTGAACTCAAATTCGGACTAATCCATCTTTTGCCTTCTTTCCATGGTTTGTCAGGTGAAGAACCCCACAAACATTTGCAAGAGTTCGATGTGGTGTGCACAAGTATGAGAGCTTTTCCATTTTCATTGAAAGATGTTGCGCGAAAGACTGGCTCTTCAATCTTCCAGCACGGAGTGTCACCACTTGGACCGAGATGAAACGCAGGTTCTTAGAAAGATTTTATTCAGCATCTAGAGCTGCAACTCTGCGTAAGGAAATATGCGGTATTAAACAGGCATCAGAGGAAACTCTTTATGAGTACTGGGATAGATTCAATAAATTGATTGCTAGATGCCCACAACATCAAATTCCTGAACAGCTTTTAATTCAATATTTCTATGAAGGACTAACATCTATCGATAGGAGAATTATTGATGCTGCTTGTGAAGGGGCCCTCATGAACAAGACACCTCGGGAGGCTTGGGAATTGCTCAATGACATGGCAATGAACTCCCAACAATTCGGACCCAGAGATATTGTGGCAGTCAAGGAAGCAACTGAGGTAAATTCTTCTATACACCAACAATTGAATGAACTGACTGCTTTTGTTTGTAAACTTGCTGTAGGTACTGTTCTTGTGAATGCATGTGGGATTTGCACAAGCAATAATCATCCTACTGACGCATGTCCCATATTATCTGAGGAAGTAGAGGTTAATGCAACTGGTTTTGTGCAAAGAAAGAATTATGATCCGTTCTCCAACATGTACAATCCGGGATGGAGGGATCATCCCAATTTATGCTATGGAAATCAACAAGCTCCTGCACAACAACCACCAGGTTTCCAACCACCTCAGCAACCTCAACAACAAAGGCAAAATTATGTCCCTGCTCCAGGTAATTCATTGCAAGATATGGTTAAATATATTGCTTCTAGTGTTTTGCAATTTCAGCAGGAGACTAGGACGAGTTTGAAGAATCTGGAGGATCAAATGGCTCAAGTCAAGGCTGAACTTCGAGAGTCCAAAGAAAGAGAAAGGGGCAGACTACCAGCTCAGACAGATAACAACCCGAGGGGTGTTAATGCCATAACATTGTGAAGTGGAAAGGAATTGGCCAAACCTAGAGTTATTACCTCAAAGGAGAAAGATGATGAGGAGATTGAAAAGGAAATATAGAAAGAAGCTAAAAAGTTTACTGAACAGGTCATTTCTGAAACCCCTATTCAATCGAGTACTAAAATAGCTCCATTTCCTCACAGATTGGCGAAGCCTAACAAGAGCGACAAATAAAAGGAGTGTAACTGTAACACCCGAGAAAAACAAATTCAAATTTGTTTTGAACTACGTTATGACTTGATCCCTTCACAGGGTACGTAGGCAGCTTGGAACAAAATTCTAAGTTCAGTCACAAAATAAATCACAAAATAAATCACAAGATCAATCGCAAGGACGATAGGAGGAGTTGGAACTAATTTAAACTAGACTAATTAGGGCACGGAAATGTTACGAGCGATAAGCCAAACTCGTAACAAGTTTAAGGTAAATATTCCAAACCAGAGACGACCCGAGGAGTCGAGCCAACACGTAGAGGATAGAAAACCGATAGAGGAAAGGAATAAAAGACCCGACGGACCACGCGGACGCCGAACCGGCCGGTCCGGCAGGCTCGCGCTGGCCGCGCGCCGCTGCGCGGCCACCGCGCGGAAGGCGGAGTCGCGTCTCCAGGCCCGGCCACGCGTCTCCAGGCCCGGCCACACGTCGTCCCCAAAGTAACTTGACATAGTACTTTAAAATTTAAAAACATAATTTAACTAGTAATATAATATATATATATATATATATATATATATATAAAATTAAAAGAAATTCTGATACCCATGCCCGTGCCTAGAGCTGTAAACGAGCCAAACCGAGCCGAGCTGGGAGTGTTTGAGCTTGGCTCGTTAAGCGTTCGAGCTCTGTTCGTGTTCGTTCGTTAAGGTATTCGAGCCTGAAATCATGTTCGGGCTCGGTTCGTGAAATTGTTTGTGAGCTCGAGCTCGTGTTCGGCTCGGCTCGTTTAGTTCAAACGAGCCAACTTATTATTTTGTTTGGCTCGGCTCGTTTGAGCTCGTTCGGCTTGATTTAAAATTTACTTAAATTTATAATTTATCTTTCTTCCATAAAAGTACACTATAAAATTCAGATAAACAAGTACACATAGTTTCAGCTTATCAAGATCAAAATAAACATCAACAATCAACAACAAAGAATATCATACACACTAATTCAACAAAGAGATTTCATAATAATTGCCAAAACATCCATATGCAAATATCTTCATTGTTCACCAACAGCTTCACCTTCTTCACCCCTATTACCTGTCTTCATACCCCTATTACCTCTGATGTAAACATAACCTTAGACTAATTGCACTTAAAATATGCACTAACTTGAGTTTAAATGATGGAAACAACTAAGAGTACTTACGAACAACAAAAAAATAGAGACCAATATACAAAAATGAACCAAACACAAAATATAGGAGAATGTTTTTCCACCAAAAGTATTACCTGTTCTTTTGCCTTCAAATTCAAAAAATAGAAACCAATATTTTACGAGAAGGATATTTACTTAGATTACAAATAAATGAAAAGGATTAGGGGAAATGGCAGTCAAGTACTACAGCACATATGAAGCCCTTCTCAAAATCCGTGTGAACTGCTCCTTCAGCTTCAAGAGGCTTGGTCTGCCGATGAATTTCCCAACCTGAAACAGAGCAACTAAACCAACATCATATATAGACAGTGAAAACAATTTAACCATTCTTCCCATTAGCAATGAAGTCTCGTTCTATCAAATTATTGCCAAAGAAAAGTTGGTAAGATTCAATCCAATATGTACCATAATAGTTTATACATTCAAAAAATCAATAACTTAGCAAACTGGTAGGATTTTAATTGTCACCTAGCAAGGCATTGCAATTTCAAATTTATTCCACAATTTTGTTGAACACTAACCTGTATCTACTGATGAATTTGCAAGCCTGTAAACCAATCTCAATAGTCAAAACAATATAAGTATTCATCACATTATGTAGCAGTTTGTTTCTACTTTGTCTCCATTATCCATACATCAATAGAGGAAAAACCTTCTCCCTGTCCCACATAAAATCACTTGTCCATTTTAACGACAAGTAATTTTTCACGCATAAGCCTACATTTAAGTTAGAGTATATATATTGAGATACTACCAGGAAACAAGAACACCAGGAAACATCTAATAGTCCATAAGTTAGAGTGTGTATATTGAGATACTACTACTTCAGAAGGTACTTCTCAATACTACAAACATGTCTTCTTGCTGTATAAAGCAATATCTGTTGTAACTTCAATTCCATCAGTTATGATGTTCTCAGGGTGACCTGGAGTCTTGCTTCCGAGCTTACAAAATCGTTGGAGATCTTCAATCTCATTTAAGTAATTAAAATTTTTCACATAAACATTTATCAAACTTAATTAAGTTGAACTCTAGAAGATAATTCCCTGATTCCATGTTTTCCCAAGAGGCCAAGACTGCAAAAAACCACACTTGCTCAAGAAAATTGACACCAGAGACTTAAAGGGGCTCAAATGACATCTAACAATAAGGAGGCCAGTCATTGACTCTTTCACATATAAAATTATCAAAACTAAACTACATTCTCAATGGGAACAGAAAGAAATCAGAGCATCAACATGTCAACCAAACCAACAACAAGACCAACATTCAATAAACGAGAATTTCTAAATCATTCCAACTAAATCCAACAACATAGAACATTCCAAGAACACAACAACACAAACAATATATAAATCGAAAAATAAGAGGGAAAAGAAAGTGCAGCAGCAATTTCTGAACTTCGACCGGATCCCATTCGACTCCAAAACTCGCACCTAAATCAAAACAATACCGACGATTAGGTATGAAATTTTAAAAAATAAGAAACATATTACCACACTATTGTCGGAGGGTCTTCAGCAGATGTTCACGGTGCGACAAAGGCGTCGGTGGTATGTGGAGGAAGGAGGCAACGGCGAGAACTAGGGCAGAGGAGTAGCGGGAACCGCATTGAGACCGAGACAGCGAGGGACGAGGCAGAGTTGCGTGAGTCGAGGGGCGTCGGATGTGCAGCGTGGGCGAGGGTTTTGTGATGAAGAGCAGCTCCATGGTGGGTGGAAGGGAAAAAGCCGACGAGCGAGAGAGCGACGTTGGCTGCGCTGGAAATGGAATGGATTTCAAAAACCCTATTTTCGTCCAATTTCAAAAGCTCGCCTAAAACTCGACCTTCGGGAATTCAAACCGAAAACGTTTCAACATAGATATTGTTCCTAAGACTTTAATCTATCTTGTGTCCAAATTTCAGCCATTGACATTAAGATTTGCTATTCCAATCGCGCCGTAAACTTTCTGTGACAAACCGAACGTTTAAAACTGTTGACAGATTTACTTACTCGACTTGATGCATGTTTTTCACCCATTTTTAGAATGATTCAACTTTGTATTTCTAAACCAAAGTTGTAGATAATTGTGTCTAGATTATGCATATAAAATTTCATGAATTTTGGAGTTCATTTGATATGTCAAAATGGCCGATTTTCAGAACTGTTTTAAACCACCCGTTGAGTCCGCGCGTATATAGCGTGTTGTGGTCGATTGTTGAACATCTAAAATTCATTATTTCCAAATTCTTAAAACATGAAAGATGTTCATTAATGTGTTGTGTATCTCCTGTAAAAATTTCGGATCAATTGGCTTTGAAATGAATTTTTAATCGGCGTCGCACAAACCTGTGACGAAATCCGTTTTTGAGACAGAAATTTATCTTTTGTAAAGAACTCAAATTTTGACTCACTTCGAAACCTTATTTCCAAAAATTTTAAACATGAAAGTTGTTCGTGTGTGTGTTTTTGAGCTACTGTGTAAATTTCAGAATTTTTAGTGTAAAGATGAATTTTTAATTAAGAAAGGCGTAAATTGCGTCGAATCGGATTTTTCGAACTTGAGAAAACTCGAACTATGAAACGCGATATCGAATATTTTGATAACTTTGAAATACGAACTTTCAAAAAATCCCGTTCACTAGGCTGAGCCGATCTTCATGCTATCATTATCTTTGAGACTGCCTCGTTAGTGGTCTCCTTACTATCTGAGATTGCCTCGTTAGTGATCTCGCGTGCTGTGTTTTGGATCGCCTCGTTAGTGGTCCTACTATCTTTTAAGACTGCCTCGTTAGTGGTCTCCCATTATTGTGGACTACCTCGTTAGTGGTCCTATGTTGAGATTGCCTCGTTAGTGATCTCCCGGTATGGTGTCCTCTTCTTAGTTTGCGGGATAAAATATAAAAGACTTGTGTGAGTGTTTAATTATGCTTAAATCTTATTTACCATGTTTTTAAATTATGCATTTAAATTACGTTCTGAAATTATGCTTTTAAATTACGCTTTTGAATTAAGTCCTTTAATTATGTATTCTCGCCTTAAATAAATTAAATCATATTTTTCCGCTGCGAATAAAATATGGATTTTTAAATTAATGCATGAAAAGTGTAATCTTTAGCTTAAACACATGTAACTCCTTAAATTATTTAGTTAGGGATTAACTTACTCGGTATATTTTTATACTGATAAACCGTTGTCATTTTTCTTTTACAGAGTATGTCGAGTGACGCATGCACATACACTTGGGGGGAAACATTTATGAACATTTTCAATTTCTGCATCGTACTACTGTTTTACTTGGTCTGTTAAACCCGAGGATTTGGCCATGTTGGCCTGATTACTTTCCGCTGCATCTACTCTATCTTCGCGCATGATGATTATTACTATCGTATTTTGAATTAAGTATTATTAATTTCCGGACTAAATCTTGAAATGTTTTTAAATCTTTTACGTACCCATAAGCCTTGCATTTCCTTAGTGAGCTCGGGAAGCCGTGTCTTGCTAGGGAGATGTGGCGGTGACATCCCGGCCTGGGTTATCAAATCCGGGGTGTTACAAGTTGGTATCAGAGCCCGGAATTTTTTTTAAAGCTACTACTATTATTTTAAACCATTTTTTTAAACCCAAGTAGTATTTTTAAATTATTTATTTTGACTACTAGTATTAATTTTAGCCCAAAAGCTTATTTTTACATAGCCCAAAATTTTAACCAAAGAAATATTAAATTTGTGGTCAACTATAGAGGCCCAACTTTTATTCCTACCCATGTAGTAGATTTATTTTGCATGGATAAATTAAAATTTTTAATGGGGAAAGGGGAACTTGCACTTGCATATGCATATTTCACATAGTTTTAAATTCCTGCATATCTTAACCTTGCATGAAATATGTCTAACTCTCCATTGTTGACATTAGATGGCCGAACCCAACACGAACATGACCAATCTGATGATGAAACTGACCAATGCATACCTCGAGTCCCAACAGCATATCAATCACTTCAAGGCTCGAGTGGGGCATCTAGAGAGTAACGTGGACTATTTGAGACATCTTAGGGAAGCTGACCATCATGAAATAACCCAACTCAAGGCCCAAGTCGCCGAACTCCAAACTCAAGTGGTCACACTTCAAAACAAGGATAACGAACTGATGATGCAAATAGGACACTTAGGAGCTGAGCTGCTGGGCCTAGAGGCTGACATATTTCCTCCGAGCCCGAGCCCGTTGGGGACACCCATCCCCATTGACGTATCCAGCGACGAGGACGATCCCATCGAGGATGTACCTGCCTAGTCACTCTAGACTTAGAAATCCATACTGATGCACTATTATTATTTCCGTTTCGAATGCTTGTAACCCAAACAAAATTATTTCTTGAGTAATAAAAATACGAGCCTTTATATACGAGCCTATTTAAATTTACTCCATACATTTTATTAAATTCTTTAACTACCTTGATCAAATAAGGGAACATCCAACCCTAGACCCCAAAAAAAAAACGGACAGGTTACTGTTCCAAAAAAAAAAACGGGGGGGTAGAAAACAACCCCCGACAACAATAAACAGTACACTAAGTTCCAGCAACCTCTACAAACAGATCCCAATAAATTGATACCTATTAATACTATTCTTTATTTAATAAAATTTTCTCCTTACAAGCAACTATTTATTTAACATATATATCTATTTAAATTCTACCCTATATACCTTATCACATTAATTTACCTAAGTTCCTAGAAGCGGCTTAGTCCCACAACGATGCAAGTATTGTTGGGCAGCCCACACACATATAGATGCGATAGAAGGTAACAGTAAATCCAGAATATCTCGAACCATAAACTAGGCAGAACAATTAAACCATGTTTCTCAACAGCAACAAACAACTAACACAAGTCAAACGCGTAACTAGGCAATAACACAACGAAAATATAAACCATGAATCCCAGTCAAAAGAAACATCCTCATAAGGAGGAAACTAAACAAAGTACGTCTGATACAAAACCTAAACGAAAACGCAAATATGAAAGGAAAACATCACTGATCGGGAGGCGGGAACTGCCGACGCATGTAGTCGTCATCTGCCGCACATAGGCGTTCATGTCAGACATGGTGGCCTGCTGCTGAGCCTGCCTCATAGCGAACGAGTCCATACGGGCCTGGTAGAAGTCCAATCTAGCGTCTATGGCATCATAACGAGCCTGCCTAGCTGCAAACCCGGCATCCATACCGACCCGCATCTCCTGCATCATCTGCAGCATCTGAGCCATCTCCTAGCCCTGAGGCGCCACTGCAGGAGGTGGAACTACTGGAGGTGGGGGTGGCTGCTCCGGTGGTACGACAAGGATCAAGCCGCCATCATCAGGCTGCGGGCGAAGTACATCCCGGGGAACCCCACGACGTAAGGCGCTACGCCGGGCAGCGTAAGTCGGGATACGGTAGCAACTGCCCGCTACTAGATCGTACGGATCTGTCTCCGGTGTCGTGCGAATCCCCTGCGCCACGCACAAGCCACAAATGAAGTGAATATGGGTAATCACCCTACTCTCTCGTACTCTCCGCATACCCTGCAAGTTGTCCTCAATACAAGCCCCCACATTCACCCTACCGTCTCGCGCGATAAAGCAAATGGTCTCGTAGACGTGATCCAGGACGATATGGCTCCGGGTAATCGGCCGGACGCGCCTTAACCATATCTGAGCAAGCTCTCGCCAAGGGGAGTCCATCGTCGTCAAACGCAGCTCATGATCGTGCTCGAGCTGAGGAGGCACCACTGTGCATAAGACATCCCACGCAGGAGCAAGAACACGTCCTCGGGCTGTGGGCGGAATGCGCCATCGTCAGGCAAGCCAAAATAGACATTGATCGCACGAGCACTAAAGTGGAGATAGCGACCACGAACCCATACCCGAGATAGGTCGTCACCCTCCCAAAGACCGCCAATGTTGGCGATAACCTCCATAGCCAAATAACCGGAGGCAACGCCCTCGGGATGACGTGCAAGTCCGGTCCACTGCAAATACTCCAAGACTGCACTGACCCTGTCATCGCCCAGATGATCAGGATATATGCCTCTCTCGGGGACATAAGCCCTGTTTCGACGAAGCTCGTCGAAATAGAAGTCCTGGGCAGCCCTCGTCCTAAACCGAAACCTGTCGTGCCGGTGAGGACGCACCTCGTCCGGGAGACCCCTGAGTCTCGGGCCCCGCTGCTCCTCGTCCTCCTCTGACTCGCTCTCATCGAAATCAGGCATCGCCGGAGCGGCATTGCTGGGGCCAGCCTCATCAGCAACTCGTCTCCTGGTCCTCGGAGGACACATGAGAGACGCCAAAACAACCCACAAAAAGAGCAACATCCTGCAAATCATCCAATACCAATCATAAGACTAAATTCTACACAAACTCAAGCAGAAATACGTAAGGGGCATCGATATAGACTTCCAATGTGAATATGCCACAAGAACATCAAATCCTATTGTTCACTAAGACAAACCGGAAGGTAATCTGGACAAAGGATATGCTCAAACTAATTCCAAGGCCTTTGTGGCATTTCGTCAAACACGTTATGTGCGCAATAAACCAAAACCTAAGTTACTAACAAACACACCGAAGTTGCCCACAAAACGAAACAATCACTCAAATAACAACACACCATTTCCTTACATCGCCAAACAACAAAGAAATGAGCTAATAATCACACCCAATAACAACCAAACATTAAAAACCTCATAGTCTTCCTAAAGATTTAAATCCAACAAGAATTTGCCAAAAACGTAAACACATTGTGGTATAGATACAAGCAAGGCAACAAGAGTAACATCAATTATCACATATGATTGCTAATTTGCACTAATCAAGCCTAAAAATAACAAACCCCCAATTTTTGTACATAAACCCTAATTCCTAAATCTCTTAACAAATTAAGCCATTCAAAGCATAAAAATTGAAATTGATAACTAAAGGTAGTAGATTCATACCTTGGTAAGTGAAATTGGAGCCGAAATCAAGCGAATGGGAAGATAAGTCGTCGGTTTTAGAGAGAATTGGGGGTGTGGTCTCGGATAGGAAATGGGGGAAGTGGCTCGCGCGGAGCGCGAGCCCTATTTTCTTCGAACAGATGCGGCCGCGCGCTCGCCGCGCCCTGAGGCGCCATACCGCGCGGCCACCGCGCCGGTCACGGAGGGAGTTTTATTTTTCTCGATTTTGCTTAATCTCTTTTACTTTACACCACTCACTTAACCCGAGCATACACTGGTAATGAGGTACGACGACATGGGGTATCACCCGACACTATTCCTGACAAGGACAACAGAATTACCTCGCATTTTCTTTTTGCAAGGCTACAGAAAACCCCCGGGATGAAAATACATAGGGACCATAAGAAATCCTATAAGGAGTGGGAAATTCGCTTGTTGACTAGCGTTACCACCACAAATTGCTCGTGATCACGATGTATATCACGTCTCCCAAATGAGGAAGTATGTGTACGATCCGACCCATGTACTCCAATCGGAAGAAATTGAATTTGAGGATGACTTGAGATACGAGGAAGTTCCGGCGCGAATACTTGACACGAAGAGAGAGTAACGAGGAATAAGACCGTGAGAATGGTCAAGGTCCTTTGGTCCAACCACGAGACGGAGATGGCAACGTGAGAGTTGGAGGTCGATATGAAACAACGTTACCCTACCCTCTTCCAAGATGAACCGGCCACAGTTATGGGGACATAACTGTATTCTTAAGGGGGGGAGGATGTAACACCCGAGAAAAACAAATTCAAATTTGTTTTGAACTACGCCATGACTTGATCCCTTCACAGGGTACGTAGGCAGCTTGGAACTAAATTCTAAGTTCAGTCACAAAATAAATCACAAAATAAATCACAAGATCAATCGCAAGGACGATAGGAGGAGTTGGAACTAATTTAAACTAGACTAATTAGGGCACGGAAATGTTACGAGCGATAAGCCGAACTCGTAACAAGTTTAAGGTAAAGATTCCGAACCGGAGACGACCTGAGGAGTCGAGCCAACACGTAGAGGATAGAAAACCGATAGAGGAAAGGAAGAAAAGGCCCGGCCACGCGTGCTCCGCGCGGGCAAAGCCATAGGTGCGCGTCACCAGCGCGCCAGAGGTGCAGAAGGTGTAAACTTTCCTTCTATGGCGATTTTCTTGCCAAAAATCCGTCCCCTATCGAGGGCAAGCGGATCAAGGCATTGGGGAAGGTCATAAGAGTAGCATTGGGCGCCCCCTTCCCCATATTTTTCAAAAACTAAACCCTAAGCACTCCCAAACTTCCTCTCCAAGCCAAAACTCCTCCGACCTCACTTTCCGGCGAGTATTCCGGCAACGACGGGACGACCGGGACAAGCCCCTGACTTCTAGACTCTTGGTAAGATATGGTATAATGTTTTAGTTCATCCATATAACTTAGAAACTCGAATTCTAACCCCTTTTCCTTGCCACGATTTCACTTCGGGAAACAAATAAAAAGCGATCGGAGAGGTTGGCCGTTCGTCGCGACCTTAGGACATCCAGAAACCTATTCCAGTGACCCTATTTTCTAACTAAGTAAGTTAAGACCTTACTCACAAATTTTCGTGGTTTATTGTTGTTTAAAACTTAAGATCTAGACCCGTAACAAAAATCGGAATTCAAAAACCCTATTTTCGTCCAATTTCAAAAACTCGCCTAAAACTCGACCTTCGGGAATTCAAACCGAAAACGTTCCAACATATATTTTGTTCCTAAGACTTTAATCTATCTTGTATCCAAATTTCAGCCATTGACATTAAGATTTGCTATTCCAATCGCGCCGTAAACTTTCTGTGACAAACCGAACGTTTAAAACTGTTGACAGATTTACTTACTCGACTTGATGCATATTTTTCACCCGTTTTTAGAATGATTCAACTTTGCATTTATAAACAAAAGTTGTAGATAATTGTGTCTCGATTATGCATATAAAATTTCATGAATTTTGGAGTTCATTTGATATGTCAAAATGGCTGATTTTCAGAACTGTTTTAAACCACCTGTTGAGTCCGCGCGTATTCAGCGTGTTGTGGTCGATTGTTGAACATCTAAAATTCATTATTTCCAAATTCTTAAAACATGAAAGTTGTTCATTAATATGCTGTATATCTCCTGTAAAAATTTCGGATCAATTAGCTTTGAAATGAATTTTTAATCGGCGTCGCACGAACCTGTGACGAAATCAGTTTTTGAGACAGAAATTTATCTTTTGTAAAGAACTCAAATTTTGACTCACTTCGAAACCTTATTTCCAAAAACTTAAAACATGAAAGTTGTTCGTGTGTGTGTTTTTGAGCTTGTAACACCCCGGTTTTTGGTCACCCAGGTCGGGATGTCACCGCCACATCTCCCCAGTAAGACACGGTTTCTCCGAGCTTACTAAAGAGATGCAAGGCTAGGTATTGCAGTATTTAAAACATTTAAAGCATTCAAAATAGCCCATACAATATAATTCGAAAATAATAATAGCATAGCGCAGCGGAAATATTTAGTTTAGTACAGTATCGCAGCGGAAAATATAAAAAGGGCCGACATGGCCAAAACACGGGGTGTTACAAGTTGGTATCAGAGCCCGGATATTTTTAAGCTAGTATTTTCAAACTATTATTTTTAGACCATTATTATTTTTGAACTATTATTAATATTTTGACTATTATTTTAAATTTTAAGGTATTATTTCCATGGAAAAATTTTATTTTTTTTAAAAACCCATGGGAAAAATATATATATGGTGCATTAAATTATTGTTGGGGGAAAATATCATTTGCATATGCATGCTGCATCTCTGCTATGAACTTAGAATCTTGGAAACTTGAACTTAGAATCTTGGCGAAACTTGAACTTAGCATCTTGGCGAAACTTGAACTTAGAATCTTGGAAACTTGAACTTAGAATCTTGGCGAAACTTGAACTTAGCATCTTAGCGAAACTTGAACTTAGAATCTTGGAAACTCGAACCTAGAATCTTGGCGAATATTAACTTAGATCTCTTGCTTGCGCTAGATGGCTAGTCAAGACATGATGCAGTTGATGGTCAGGATGATGAGTGTTCATCTCGATACCCACCAGACCCTAGAGCAGATGAAGTACCGTATGGCTCAATTGGAGGCCAATTTACATCACATGGGCAACTTGAGAGAGGCGGATCATCACCGCATAAACCAACTCGAGCGCCAAGTCCAAACCCTCACTACACAAAACTTAATACTAAAGGAATACATCGATGCCCACGGGCAAGACTTAAACACTATCTTTGACGACCTACTACCGCCGAGTTCGGAGGAGGAAGATCCGGAGGAAGATCCTGCTACCCCGCCGAGAGACGTCATGAGGCACTAGAGATTCTATTGTTAGACATCGTTTTGCTAGAAAAATATTTCTACTTTTGTACTAAAATTTCTTTTGAGGAAATAAAATGCCGATTTATTTTTTTTTAAATCAAAACAAAACAAAACAAGACAAAATAAAATAAAACCCCGAAGCATACGATGCTCCTCAATCCGAACAAAGCACCACGTGCTAAATTACTACACACATATACATTCATAGAAATTGCTTAGACTATATGCTAAATTCACCAGCCCTAATCTATCCTATTTGTACCAGAATGGCACCCAGAGGAAGAGGAAGAGGCAGAGCCCAACCTGCTCCCCAAACCACTACTGAAACACCTACTGAAACACCACCAAACGTCACTGAACCAAACCAACCTGATGAGGAACAGCCCCAAGGTGCGCAGGACGCCCCCGCACCGAACAATGTGGGCGATCGTCTTAGGACGATAGATGAAGTGTTGATTGCGCTCGGAAACGCGCAAGTCAACCAGGGTCAAGCTGCGGCGGTACCTCCGCCCCAAGCTCGCCCTAACTACCTGGCGATGGTGAATCCCTACCAGCCGCCCCACTATGCTGGTGAGGAGGATCCAGCTAAACTGGAGGAATGGATCCGGACTTTTGACAAGCTGCTAGGAGCGGTCAAATGTCCGGAAGGAGAGAGGGTACATGTCGCTTCATACTATTTGGGAGGCGAAGCTGATGACTGGTGGCAAGCAACGCAAGCCAAACTAACTGAAGATGACGGGCCTTACTCGTGGATGGAGATGATGGAACTACTCAGGGATCGATTCTATCCCTTGAGTACCAAAGCTGCCATGTATGAAGAATTCCTGTCGTTGAAGCAAGGAAGCCAAACGGTGCAAGAATACTACACCCGCTTCAAGGAGTTGGTGAGGTTCGCACCAAGGCTAGTGCCTACTGATGCGGAGAAGGCACCGAAGTTCGAGATGGGACTGAACCTGTCTGTGCGCGAAGTGATCGCGGGGGTACACTACCCCGATTTGCAAGCCGTGTACGATCGCGCTGTAGCGGTAGCACGCGTGCAGCAGCTGAAAAGAAGGGTGAGTGGGGACTCCAGCAGGGGTCCTCAGGACAAGAGAAGCCGAGACTCAAGAAACGAGAACAACACTGGAAGGAACGAGCAGCGCAGAGGGTCGAATAGGCCCCAACAAAACAACACGGGAAGGAGGTTCAATCAAGAAGATCCGGTACCGCCTTGCCCGCGATGTGGACGACCACATCTGGCAAGGGGATGCCCGCAACAAGGCGCTTGTTACCGATGCGGTCGAATGGGTCACGTTCGACGGGAATGTCGAACTAGGCTCGAGAACATAACGAAGAGGGACGATTTGGTCGCGGGGCAAGAACAGCCTCAAAACCAAAACGGGCGAAATGGCAATAACCAAGGGTACAGACCCCCACAAAATAGGCCGCAAAACCAGAACCAGAACCAACGACCTCCGCCCCCACAGAATCAAAACCAGCAACAAAATCAGCAGCCGAATGCGAATCAGCAGGGCAATCAGGGATGCCCTATGGGGAGGCTTAACTTGGTGAACCAAGCGGACGTGCCTGCGCAAGGAGAAGTGATGGCAGGTACATTTCACGTTTTGAATACACCCCTTAGAATTTTATTTGACTCCGGAGCTAGTTGCTCAATTATTGCATCAAGGATAGTGCCTGAGTTAGATCTACCTAAGTGCGAGAGAATTAGCTTAGGAATTCAATTGCCTTCTGGAGAAGTAGTGTCTTGCTCTAAACGATATAACGGAATTCCTATAGTGATAAAGAACGTAGAATTCTTCGCGAACTTGGTAGAATTTAACTTAAGAGACTTTGACATCATACTGGGGATGGATTGGCTATCCCAGTATAAAGCGGTGATCGAATGCCAAAAGCAAAAGATCACCTTGTCAAAAAGTAGGGGAAAGAGAGTTATCTTTTACTCTCAGCCCCCTAAGAAAAGTAACAAAATCGTTAGTGCACTTAAACTAAGTAACTTGATGCGTAAGGGGTATGAACTATATGCGTGCTATGTGCACAACCTTGAGGCGGAAGAAAACAAGGTTGATAGCATACCAGTGGTAAGAGAATACCCGGACGTATTCCCTGAAGACGTTCCGGGCATGCCACCTGAGAGAGATCTTGAATTCACAATAGATCTCATTCCGGGGACAGAGCCTGTCTCAAAAGCTCCGTACCGGATGGCACCACTGGAAATGAAGGAGTTAAAGGAACAACTCGAGGAACTATTGGGAAAAGGCTACATAAGACCGAGTACATCCCCTTGGGGAGCACCGGTTTTGTTTGTCAAGAAGAAAGACGGAGGACTACGTCTTTGCATAGATTACCGAGGACTAAACCAAGTGACCATTAAGAATAAATACCCCCTACCGAGAATAGAGGATCTGTTTGATCAACTGAAGGGAGCTTCAGTATTCTCGAAGATCGATTTGCGATCTGGGTATCATCAATTGAGGATTGCCGAGAAGGACATTCCAAAGACGGCGTTTCGAACACGATATGGCCATTACGAGTTCACAGTGTTATCCTTCGGGTTAACAAATGCTCCGGCCATGTTCATGAATCTCATGAACAACGTGTTCCGAGAATTGTTAGATCAGTGCGTCGTAGTGTTCATCGACGACATCCTGATCTACTCGAAGAGCGAGGAAGAGCATGCAAAACACTTACATCAAGTGTTAGAAATCTTGCGAAGAAATCAGCTATACGGCAAATTGTCCAAATGTGACTTCTGGCTGAAAGAAGTGGCATTTCTCGGACACATAGTATCCGCTGATGGAGTATCCGTGGATCCGGCAAAAGTTTCTGCCGTAACTGAATGGGCAACTCCGAAAAGTCCAACGGAAATAAGGAGTTTCCTTGGATTAGCCGGATATTATAGACGATTTGTGAGGGACTTTTCAAGGATTGCACGTCCTTTGACCCAGCTATTAAAGAAAGGAGCGAAATACGAGTGGACCGAAGCATGTGAGACATCGTTTCAAGAGCTGAAGAAACGACTCACAACCACACCCGTATTAACACTACCATCAGAGAATGGTGACTTCGAAGTATATAGCGATGCTTCGAAGGAAGGTTTAGGTTGTGTTTTGATGCAAGACTCGAGAGTCGTAGCCTATGCATCACGCCAACTAAAACCTCACGAGGAAAATTATCCGACACATGACCTGGAGTTGGCAGCGGTCGTTTTCGCTCTAAAGATATGGATACATTACCTTTATGGGCGGAAGTGTCGAATGTTCACCGACCACAAGAGCTTGAAATATATATTCACTCGGAAGGAGTTGAATTTGAGACAGCGAAGGTGGTTGGAACTTATTAAAGACTACGATTTAGAGATAGCATACCACGAGGGGAAGGCGAATGTGGTAGCCGATGCCCTAAGTCGGAAAACCCAACACGTGACAAACTTGTTGGTAATTCCGCCGGCATTGTACATGGATTTGGCAAGATTGGAGTTAGAACTTGTGCATCCTGGCACAGTGAGAGAAACGGTCAATGCCATGGTCGTAGAAACTCCAATATTAGACGAGATTCGACTCGCTCAACCGGGCGATCCGAAACTCGAGAAGATAAAAGGGTATATTGCCAAGGGAAAGGCAATAGGATTTGCTGTCCACGAGGATGGAAGCATCCGTTTCAAAGGTAGATGGTGTGTGCCTCTTAAATGTGCCGAGTTGAAGCAAAGGTTGATGGAGGAAGGGCACAACACGCCATATTCCGTACATCCCGGAGGTGACAAGCTATACAAAGATCTGAAGAAGATCTATTGGTGGCCGGGAATGAAGAAGGAAGTGGCAAATTTCGTAGCGAGATGTCTCACCTGCCAAAAGGTTAAGGCAGTGCGACATAAACCCTTAGGATTGATGCAACCACTAGAGATTCCAAGTTGGAAGTGGGATAGCATCTCAATGGACTTTGTCTCGGGATTACCCCGATCACCTAAAGGCATGAATAAGATTTGGGTGATTGTGGATAGGCTAACGAAGACAGCCATATTTATCCCAATGAAAGACACGTGGACTATGGACCAATTGGCCCGAGCCTACATTGATAATGTGGTACGACGGCATGGAGTACCACATGATATCATTTCCGATAGAGACAGTAGATTTGTCTCTCATTTCTGGATGGAGTTACAAAAAGCTCTCGGTACTCAAATCAAAATGAGCACCGCATTCCACCCGATGACGGATGGACAAACCGAAAGGACAATCCAAACACTAGAAGACATGCTGAGAGCATGCGTGTTGGAGTTCAAAGGAAATTGGGAATCTCATTTACCCTTGATTGAGTTTTCCTATAATAATAGTTACCATGCTAGTATCGGCATGGCACCTTTCGAGGCATTGTATGGACGGAAGTGCCGAAGCCCTTTGAGCTGGGAAGAAAACGATAAGTCCGTGGTAGTGGGACCACAACTTACCGAAGACATGGCTCAACAAATCAAAGTGATTCAAGGGAAGATGAAAGCCGCACAAGACCGTCAAAAGAGTTATGCCGACGTGAGACGACGAGACCTAGAATTTCAAGTGGGAGATAGGGTCATGCTAAAGATATCACCCATGAAGGGGGTGATGCGCTTTGGCAAACGAGGGAAGTTAAGTCCTCGATACATAGGACCTTACGAAATTCTAGAACGAGTCGGAACTCTAGCCTACCGATTGGCTTTACCGCCACACTTAGACCGAGTTCATAATGTCTTCCATGTCTCGCAACTAAAGAAGTATGTGCCGGACCCGGCACATGTACTTCAACCGGAGACAATTGAGCTCGATGAAGATTTGACTTACGAAGAAGTCCCAGTGCGTATTCTCGATACTAAGGAACGAGTAACGAGGAACAAAACCATCCAAATGATCAAGGTTCTTTGGTCAAACCACAAAAGTGAGACGGCAACTTGGGAAGTAGAATCCGATATGAGGGAACGATACCCGACATTGTTCCAAACCGATACCGACACAGTTATGGGGACATAACTGCAATCTTAAGGGGGAGAGGATGTCATACCCCCTAATTTTTCGTGCATTTTTGTAAACTTTTGAACTACGTTATGGCTTGATCCCTTTACCGGGTACGTAGGAAGCTTAGAAGTTTTAATTCTAAGTTCAGTAACAACATAATAAAACAAACACAAGACCTTAGCACGAGACGAGAAAAGCCGAAACACAACTTCGAGGACGAAGTTGATTCTTAAGGAGGGTAGACTGTAATACCCGAGAATTTTCCAACATAAAATAAAACAGTAATTAAATAAATAAATAATAAATAAAATAAATACTATAAATAAATAAACAAAACCAGCAAATAAAGAAATAAATAAAGATAAGAAAGTGAGAAATGAGATTTTTACTTAAAAAGGAATTAAAGGAATTTAATTAAACAAAAGGATGGATAAATGGAACACCAAAACCCGACACTAATGAACTCGAGTATTCGAGTCCAAAACATCCAATTAGACTGAGAATAAAATTAGAGAGAAAGTATGAACCCGAATATACCCCGGAAATCGGAATTCGGGAGCATAGAGGGATAAAAACCCGAAAGAGAGGCGGAAAAGCACGACGGATCGCACGACCCGCCCGGACCGAAGTCCAGGCGAAGTCGGCGCGGTGGCCGCGCGGTGAAGTGGCTTTAGCGCGCCACGACCGCGCCACTTCACAGATTCGTTTGTTGCGTGAATCTCTCGCCCGAACGCGGATTTTTCGACTTTCGGTTGAACATCTCTCGACTCCAGACTTCTAGGTCGGTTGTGGACGCCCTAGGAATTAAGAATTCTATAAATAAGCCCCTTGGGAGCCCCGAACAAGTTTACAAAACCCTAAAACATTCTATACGTTCGAAACCCTAAATCCGGAGTCGTCGGAGGCACGAAACCAAGACGAACGCTGTTGGACGAGTTTCTCTACAGATCTCCATAGTCGTGGTAAGTCTCGGTCCAATCTTTATTCAATAAATGATTCGAAAACGAATCCTAATCATCTCCTTTTTCTTTCTACACCCCCGTATCGAATCTAGATCGTAGAACCCGACGAACGGAGAGGAGAAACGGTGATCTGGAAGCCACGCCTCCGAATTGGACATTCCCAACGTTCATAGACACTGTAAGTTAACCTTACATGGTTTTGGGAGATTTTAAAACATTCGAAACCTAAAAGATTCAACAAGAACCATAAAACTGTCCACTTTTGTTTTTCTACCGACGCAACAGATTTGGTGAATTTTTCCGACCCTTAAAACGAACTCAAACGGAAAAACTTAAAACACGAAAAACGTTCCTAAGACTTAGACCTAGCTACTGTAAAAATGTGAGAATTGTTGGAGTTGATTTGATATGTGAAAACAAGTTGAAACCGAACTGTTTGATTCTAGATCTTGAAATCTTGGACAGAACTTAGGAATGATCTTGATCACGTTTTTGACATAGGATCTAGGCTGTTTTAGATCTTTGGCCAAACATGAAAGTTGTAGATAAATGTCTTAGGATGATCTCTGTCAAATTTCATTAAGTTTGGAGTTGAATTGATATGTTAGAATTTGAAATCTTTAAACTGTGACATGTTAAACTCGGACAGATTTCTTGTTATGCGAAAATTGGCGATTTTGACCTACTTAGGTATCTCGAATTGAAAAAGTTAAAACACGAAAGTTGTAGATCTTGATGTTTCCGAGTAAGATATGAAAGGTTGGAATTTTTGGAATTAAATCTGATTTTAGACGAATTTTGGAGTAAACTGTGATTTACCGAAACGAAATTTTGAAATCTTGTTGAAACATGGAATTAACCTTTAGGGTTGAAACGAATTGAGATATTATTTCTAAATCAATACATTGGAAGGCAGATTTTAAAAACTAAATCCCCTTACAAACTTGATAAATTAAAATTAGGGGTGAGTGCTCTGCAGGGTGCCCCCTAACGATTCACTTCGTGCCGTAATGGACGATGGTGACCCCGCGCGCTATACTTGAAATGTGATATTGCCAAAACGGCGAAACTTAGAGCCTACACTCTCGTGAATATCCGTATGGGTTTCCCGAGGCTCCGGAGTGGTACTGGGTATGGCTGATACGGCTGCGGCCGCCGGGCTACCGGCTAAACTTGTTGACATCGCGATTTTTATCGTGAAACTTTGAAATACCAAATCGGGAATGTAATGGGGATTCTAAATTAAATTAAACTAGATTAAATGATATTGTTGTCAAATTAAATTATTTAAGTGCTTTATTTAAATTATGGCTATTATTTTGAACCATGTGATATGTGTTATTAAATAGAGCCTGAGATAAATTATGCTATTGGATATTGATTAGATGAAACTAAATATTATGTTATTATCATGCTTTTGTTAAATTATTAAATTTATGGCTTTTAAACCCTACGATCATGCATGTGTTAACTTACTCAGCAATTTTGCTGACCAAAACCATTTTTTTTTATACCTTTCTTTACAGAATATGTGGAATGAGCCTGTATGAGCACGAATCATGCATGGGATTTTGGGGATTGTTATTTTGCTTTTAAATTTCGTACTTAGACTATATTATGAACGGGCCTGTTTAACCCGTGTTTTGGCCATGTCGGCCCTTTTTATATTTTCCGCTGCGATACTGTACTAAACTAAATATTTCCGCTGCGCTATGCTATTATTATTTTCGAATTATATTGTATGGGTTATTTTGAATGCTTTAAATGTTTTAAATACTGCAATACCTAGCCTTGCATCTCTTTAGTAAGCTCGGAGAAACCGTGTCTTACTAGGAAGATGTGGCGGTGACATCCCGACCTGGGTGACCAAAAACCGGGGTGTTACAGAGCTACTGTGTAAATTTCAGAATTTTTAGTGTAAAGATGAATTTTTAATTAAGAAAGGCGTAAACTGCATCGAATCGGATTTTTCGAACTTGAGAAAACTCGAACTATGAAACGCGATATCGAATATTTTGATAACTTTGAAATATGAACTTTCGAAAAATCCCGTTCACTAGGCTGAGCCGATCTTCATGCTATCATTATCTTTGAGACTGCCTCGTTAGTGGTCTCCTTACTATCTGAGATTGCCTCGTTAGTGATCTCGCGCGCTGTGTTTTGGATCGCCTCGTTAGTGGACCTACTATCTTTTGAGACTGCCTCGTTAGTGGTCTCCCATTATTGTGGACTGCCTCGTTAGTGGTCCTATGTTGAGATTGCCTCGTTAGTGATCTCCCGGTATGGTGTCCTCTTCTTAGTTTGCGGGATAAAATATAAAAGACTTGTGTGAGTGTTTAATTATGCTAAAATCTTATTTACCATATTTTTAAATTATGCATTTAAATTACGTTCTTAAATTATGCTTTTAAATTACGCTTTTGAATTAAGTCCTTTAATTATGTATTATCGCCTTAAATAAATTAAATCATGTTTTTCCGCTGCGAATAAAATATGGATTTTTAAATTAATGCATGAAAAGTGTAATCTTTAGTTTAAACACACGTAACCCCTTAAATTGTTTAGTTGGAGATTAACTTACTCGGTATATTTTTATACTGATAAACCGTTGTCATTTTTCTTTTACAGAGTATGTCGAGTGACGCATGCACATGCACTTGGGGGGAAACATTTATGAACATTTTCAATTTCTGCATCGTACTACTGTTTTACCGGGTCTGTTAAACCCGAGGATTTGGCCATGTTGGCCGTGATTACTTTCCGCTGCATCTAGTTCGCGCATGATGATTATTACTATCGTATTTTGAATTAAGTATTATTAATTTCTGGACTAAATCTTGAAATGTTTTTAAATCTTTTACGTACCCATAAGCCTTGCATTTACTTAGTGAGCTCGGGAAGCCGTGTCTTGCTAGGGAGATGTGGCGGTGACATCCCGGCCTGGGTTATCAAATCCGGAGTTTTACAGTAACAACCCCGTTTTCCTACTCTTGGTTCCACAGCGGAAGCCTCAATTAGGAACCCGGGGTTGCTACCGCCACGCCTCTTACTCAAGCTTTCTTAGGCCTAGCCCTGGCTAACTTAATTAATTGGCGATAAGGCTAATTATAAAAGTATTGTACATGGTAAAAAAAAAAAACTCACAACTTTATTTATTACAAAGCATAATATATCAGAGTTTGCAAAATGACGACTAAGGCTCGTTGTCCCCAAAGTAACTTGACATAGTAGTTTAAAATTTAAAAACATAATTTAACTAGTAATATAATATAATATATATATATATAAAATTAAAAGAAATTCTGATACCCATGCCCGTGCCTAGAGCTGTAAACGAGCCGAACCGAGCCGAGCTGGGAGTGTTTGAGCTAGGCTCGTTAAGCATTCGAGCTCTGTTCGTGTTCGTTCGTTAAGGTATTCGAGCCTGAAATCATGTTCGGGATCGGTTCGTGAAATTGTTCGTGAGCTCGAGCTCGTGTTCGGCTCGGCTCGTTTAGTTCAAACGAGCTAACTTATTATTTTGTTTGGCTCGGCTCGTTTGAGCTCGTTCGGCTTGATTTAAAATTTACTTAAATTTATAATTTATCTTTCATCCATAAAAGTACACTATAAAATTCTGATAAACAAGTCCACATAGTTTCATCTTATCAAGATCAAAATAAACATCAACAATCAACAACAAAGAATATCATACACACTAATTCAACAAAGAGATTTCATAAAAATTGCCAAAACATCCATATGCAAATATCTTCATTGTTCACCAACAGCTTCACCTTCTTCATCCCTATTACCTGTCTTCATACACCTATTACCTCTGATGTAAACATAACCTTAGACTAATTGCACTTAAAATATGCACTAACTTGAGTTTAAATGATGGAAACAACTAAGAGTACTTACGAACAACAAAAAAATAGAAACCAATATACAAAAATGAACCAAACACAAAATATAGGAGAATGTTTTTCCACCAAAAGTATTACCTGTTCTTTTGCCTTCAAATTCAAAAAATAGAAACCAATGTTTTACGAGAAGGATATTTACTTTGATTACAAATAAATGAAAAGGATTAGGGGAAATGGCAGTCAAGTACTACAGCACGTATGAAGCCCTTCTCAAAATCCGTGTGAACTGCTCCTTCAGCTTCAAGAGGCTTGGTCTGCCGATGAATTTCCCAACCTGAAACAGAGCAACTAAACCAACATCATATATAGACAGTGAAAACAATTTAACCATTCTTCCCATTAGCAATGAAGTCTCATTCTATCAAATTATTGCCAAAGAAAAGCTGGTAAGATTCAATCCAATATGTACCATAATATTTTGTACATTCAAAAAATCAATGACTTAGCAAACTGGTAGGATTTTAATTGTCACCTAGCAAGGCATTGCAATTTCAAATTTATTCCACAATATTTTGTTGAACACTAACCTGTATCTACTGATGAATTTGCAAGCCTGTAAACCAATCTCAATAGTCAAAACAATATAAGTATTCTTCACATTATGTAGCAGTTTGTTTCTACTTTGTCTCCATTATCCATACATCAATAGAGGAAAAACCTTCTCCCTGTCCCACATAAAATCACTTGTCCATTTTAATGACAAGTAATTTTTCACGCATAAGCCAACATTTAAGTTAGAGTATATATATTGAGATACTACCAGGAAACAAGAATACCAGGAAACATCTAATAGCCCATAAGTTAGAGTGTGTATATTGAGATACTACTACATCAGAAGGTACTTCTCAATACTACAAACATGTCTTCTTGCGGTATAAAGCAATATCTGTTGTAACTTCAATTCCATAAGTTATGATGTTCTCAGGGTGACCTGGAGTCTTGCTTCCGAGCTTACAAAATCGTTGGAGATCTTCAATCTCATTTAAGTAATTAAAATTTTTCACATAAACATTTATCAAACTTAATTAAGTTGAACTCTAGAAGATAATTCCCTGATTCCATGTTTTCCCAAGAGGCCAAGACTGCAAAAAACCACACTTGCTCAAGAAAATTGACACCAGAGACTTAAAGGGGCTCAAATGAACATCTAACAATAAGGAGGCCAGTCATTGACTCTTTCACATATAAAATTATCAAAACTAAACTACATTCTCAATGGGAACAGAAAGAAATCAGAGCATCAACATGTCAACCAAACCAACATTCAATAAACGAGAATTTCTAAATCATTCCAACTAAATCCAACAATATAGAACATTCCAAGAACACAACAACACAAACAATATATAAATCGAAAAATAAGAGGGAAAAGAAAGTGCAGCAGCAATTTCTGAACTTCAACCGGATCCCATTCGACTCCAAAACTCGAACCTAAATCAAAACAATACCGACGATTAGGTATGAAATTTTAAAAAATATTAGAAACATATTACCACACTATTGTCGGAGGGTCTTCAGCAGATGTTCACGGTGCGACAGAGGCGTCGGTGGTATGTGGAGGAAGGAGGCAACGACGAGAACTAGGGCAGAGGAGTAGCGGGAACCGCATTGAGACCGAGACAGCGAGGGATGAGGCAGAGTTGCGTGAGTCGAGGGGCGTCGGATGTGCAGCGTGGGCGAGGGTTTTGTGATGAAGAGCAGCTCTGTGGTGGGTGGAAGGGAAAAAGCCGACGAGCGAGAGAGCGACGTTGGCTGAGCTGGAAATGGAATGGAGTGGGGAAGCCGACTGACGGGGTGCGGCATGCGGGTTTGTTGACTGCGGGAGAATGGGATTAGGGTTACAGTTTTTTTTAGAAATAATGAAAATTAAAAATAATAATATAAAATTACAAAAATACCCCTCTAACAAACATATACGAACAATTTCGAACTGTTCGCGAACAAAGCTCGTGTTCGTTCGTTAAGCAAACGAGCTCAAGTTCGTGTTCGAGCTCGGTTCGTTAAGCTTCACAAATGAACAGTTAACGAACGAACACGAGCCGAACCGAGCTTTGTTCGCGAACAATTCATTTGTTTTGCAGCTCTGCCCGTGCCCATGCTTCTAGTCATCACCACATATGTCAAAACCTGAAAAGAGCGCATGCATAATTTATCAGCACAACGGCTGAGTAAATAAATTTATACTCTTTAGGACAAAATTTAAATATAATTAACTCAAGCAGTAAATAACATGTCAAACCATTAAAACTCTGATTCTCTGTATCATGTAGCTCAACTATGACGACTATGCCCTGAGCGTAATACCCGAGATTTTTATCGGCGTCCAAAGGAAATAAAATTTGTTTTCCTAATCCAAGCAAGGTCGAAATATCTCCGAGAAGAAGAAAATAATTTATCAAATAAATTATTGCTCGGAAATGAAACGCCGATAGATTCAAAAATTCAAAATGGAATAAAAGAGGGAAAGGAAGCCCGAAGACAGTCCATGAATTGAGTCAAAAGAATTGGAATTAAATTCAAGAAAGAAAAGAATTTTAATTCAAAGAACCCGTGAAGTCGGAAATAATTTAATTAGATTATTGCACAGGAGTCGAAAGACGACGAATTCAAGCCAACGGATTCAAACTCGACGGATTCAAGATTTCGAATATGAAATTCATTGGAGTCGAAATAAATTTAAGAAAGGAATCGTAACCCGAGAACGACCCGAAAAGTCGAGCCCGAAAACGTAGAAGGACAGAAGTTCGAAAGAGAGGAGAAAAGGCCCAACGGCTCGCACGACCCGGCCCAGGCCGCAGCCTAGGCCGGAGCCGCGCGGAAACGCGCCAAGCAGCAGACAGCTGCAAATCGCGCGATCATGGCGATTTCTTGCCAAAATTACGCCTCCCGACTTTGGTAAGTAAATCGGACGAGTGGGGAAGCTTTTACCCGACCTAGGGCTGCCTCCCCCACTCTATTCACCATTGAGCAGCCCCCCCCCCCCAAACACCCACAATCTCTCCCAAAACCAAACACCTCTCCGACGAACTTCCGGCAACCTCCCGACGAGTATTCCGGCGAAGACGGGACGAGCGAGACAAGGCCACTGCCTTCTAGGACCTTGGTAAGTTGTATTATAGTGTGTAGCTCGTCCATAAGTCTCAAA